>PVJH01007718.1:0-90675 GCA_004026705.1 Nesogale talazaci
TGATCTAGCAATGCCAATATTTTTATTTTTCTTTGAATTTGACACCAGGCATGTAAAATATCTTCAGGTCTCCAAAATTCTCTCACATACTATAAGCCTTGAAAATTTACAATATCCTTGTTGAGGATAATTTAATAGACTCCAGTCCCACCAAAATAAAAACCATTTGCTGTGAAATGGACTCCAGCTGTGGGAATGCCATGTATCAGAGTAGAATGGTATACTATAGAAATTCTAATAGCTGTTCTTTCGGATGTCAGTGTCAGTTATTTCTTCCAGAGTTCTTAGATGAACTTGAATCGTTCACATTTCGCACAGCAACTGGGCAGATTCATCCTTTGCCCGTTCAAGGACTCCTGCCATTTCCTTGGTCTTGGCTCGATCCTCCTTCAAGGCTCAACTCAGAAAATTTTCTAACATTTCTCCACTTCTTCCCCATCCAGATTCAGTGCCCATGACCTATGTCCTCATCATGACATTGTACTGCCACTCTCTCTTTTTTTAAATCCATTGACTTCAAATGTCTTAAAGCATGGTTTTGTAATCTCTGAACAAAGACAATGCCAAATTACATAACAAAGTTTTGGATTTTTCTTGTATGTGGCCAATATTTTCATTCAAAATTGAAATATATGTGTCAATAGAAAAACTTTTCCCCTGTATATTTACTTTTATCAGTATAATAAAATTAGGAGGCTCAATAAAACAAATTACTCACTATAGAGTAGAATTGTTTTCTTTTTGCTGCTGCTACTTGTCATCAAGTTGAGCCCAACTCAAGGGTACCTCCAGTGTGCAGAATGGAAGTTCTCCTGGAATTTTCAACACTGTGACCTTTAGAAGCAGATCAGCAGACCTTACTTCTAAGATGCCTCTAGATGGATTTGACCTGTCCATTTTTCACTTAGTAAATAACTCAGTGCTTAACTATTTGCGACACCAAGGGAACCCTTATATTGGAACTACTTCTGCCTAATATATATGTGTGCATAAAGATATTTCCCTGTGGTTCTTTCCACTTAAAGATTAAAATTTTAAACACTAATTTTTGTTTAATTTTCTCTATTATATTTAATTATTTCATTATTTTTATCAGTATTACCACACTTGCCTTCTGGATTTCAGCCCTGTTTTGATTTCAATTGCCTTGGCAAAATATTGGTAATCCAGTTTACTCTAGTTAGGGAGACTAGTGAATTTAAGATTGATAACGAGTAGAAACCACTCACTATAAACCATAATCTAAAGAGTGAATGCAAAAAAAGCACTTTAAACACAAAGCTGAAACTCTCCCAGTACAAACCAGGAAATAAGAATGATTTGTACATAAAACTTTATTGAGTATGTTAAGTGAGCCTTTTTATTGATCAAAAAGGTAACTAGTATGTTTTTGTCAATATTATGATGTTAGAAAGCGTGTGGGGTTGTTCTCTGTTCCATAGGGTCATTTTGAATTGGATTGACTTTACAACATTCAACAGAATATTCCAGGCACTGTGCTAGATCTTTCAGTTGTATGATTGAATTTATCCTTAAAACCAACCTAGGAAAAATGTATGGTTTTTCTTATTTTACATATAAGATGCAAAAAACTTCTGAACTTGATTTTAGTGATTAAGGAATTTTTAAATTTTAAGTATCAAAAGACATTTTTAAGGAGTAAAACTAAAACCTTTCCCTGTTTTGCATTTAGTCTTTGCCATCCCTTGTCAACATTATGCTATATTAACTCAAAAATGGAGGTCTTCTCTTTTGAAGCATAGTGAGTAATTAGAAAACCTTCTTAACCAAAATAATATGATCATCCTCTGATTAAAAACAAGAACCATTCCTATTTCTTTAAGAACTATGTAGGTGGTTCTTATTTATTTTTATTTTATTGCAAGAACTCTGGTGATTCTATGGGGTATGTACTGGGTTGTAAACCCAAGCCCAGCAGCCCAAACACACTAGCCATTTTATGGAGAACCATGAGGCTGTCTACTCCCTGAAAATTTTACCTTATCAGAAAGCCAACATAGCATTGTTATGAGTCAGAATAGACTTAGTTGCAGGGAGTTTGATTTGGTTTGAGTTTAGTGCAAGAAAGAGCTTGAAGTCTTTCAAAGATTTAAACATGCAGTAAATGAAAGTGATTATGAAGATGCAGATCTGTATTGTGTCTGTCCTTTCAAATTGAGAGCAAAACCACACAACTTTAAAGGACAAGCACAAGTTGTCCTTAAGATTCATAACCCAGGGAGTCATCTTCGTGTAATCTTCAATTTTCTGGCCACAGTCTTACAGCAGCACTCATCGGGGTGATGCAGGCCGTAAATAACACGAGGTTCTTGATTATTACCTGCCATCCTTCCCCTGATTATTATTTTGAGTTAGCATACTCCCATGTTTCAAAGTCTCAGATTTATAGTTCTTCAAGCATCACAGGCAACAGGCTCTAAACAAAATTGTCTTCCCAGCAAAAGTATATATGTTTCTCTCTGATTAAAAAAAGTCTATTTCAACCTAATTTTTCCTTTGCTTATTGGTATCTAATAAGTGTAAGTACTCCAGCATCCTATTTTTCCACCTATGCTCTAGTGCTGCATCCTCTTTAGATTCATTGTCTAATTTGATAATCCGATAGGCAACATTCATATTGGCTGCTTCAGTTCCTAAAATAAGAATGATCAGTATTCTAGTCCCTAATGGAATGCATCTCATCTGTCTATTTTTACTCATTCAATTTTGAAATATCAGAGCTTATTGCTTCAATTTTTAACTTTATAATAACTTAATGTGCATGGTGAACAAATGATATCTAAATCTGAACCATATGAACAAGAACATGACATAAGGCCCTAACAACCTACAATATGTGGATGGTCCAACCTTGTTTGCTAAAAGTGAAGGAAACATGAAAGATTTCCTGATGGAGATCAAATAGTATAGCTTCCAGAATGAATTATACCCAAATATGAATCTAATATGTTATATTAGATATATATTTCTCACAATTGGACCACAAAAGCAGCATTATAATACATAGAAAATTATTGATGTTGCCCAATTCTTTAGACTTGGATGAACTTCAAATTCCATACAAGCACCACACAGAAGATCAAATGTCAACTTTAGGCAAGTATGTAAAAGTATACTAAAATATTAAAAGAAAAGCTGTCACTTTAAAGACTAAGGTGACCCTGGTAAACTTAATCACCACACATGCATGTGGAAGCTAAAAAACAAATAAGGAAAACCCATGAAGAATTGATGCATTTGAATTATGTTGTGAGAAAATAGCATTAAATATACTATGGTTTACTCAAAATTCTGCACAAATCTAACTCATCTAGTAGCAGTAACTCATACACCGGGTTGGTAACTGCAGAGTCAGCGATTTGACCCACCACGGATCTCTCCTCCGGGGAAGATGAAGCTTTCTACTCCTGTAAGAATGTCACTCAGGAGCCCACAGAGGCACTCACCTCCCATCCTCCAGGGCTGCTATTCGTCGGAATGTACTTGACGGCAGGGCCTACCTTGGAATACTAGCCATAGCCGGCCATTACCCTGAGAGAGGCATCATGCTAAGTAGCAAGTCAGTGAAAAGGAACACACTCGAACCGATTCATGAATAAACGATTCATCAGTGGAAACAATCCGAGTACTCGTTGTGAGAGTGGCACAGGGGGAGGGTGACATTTCTGTCTATGCTATATGGAGTCCCGTGACTCACAGCCAATTCCATGCGAGCTGACAGCAACACCACTTTTGTTTTGCTTTGTTTTGTTTTGCTTAAGATGAACTTGTTTGTCACTAAAGACTGGAAGTACATTTCAGTTTCACTTTTCTTTTTTTTAACCATTCAGAAAACTATTTAGGTTTGAGGGGTAGGAATCTGAAAGGATGATGATGATGACGATAGCTATGATAATGAAGATGATATGATTTTAGTCTTAAAGGAAATATATGGCTCATTTCAAGAGAAATCGACAATTACTCACCATCTCCAACCCCCCCTAACCTTTTCTTTTCCCCCGGCCTCCAAAGGCATTATTTTATTGGTTAGCAGGCTCTGCACGGAGACAAGAAATGAATCCTATTGCTTCCAGCCCCAGAGGAAGAGCTGTACACTGGACAGACACAGTGACAATGGGCCCATGGGGAGAGGACTGCTTTGTCCATCTCTTACTAGTATATTCAGTCGGAGCCACAGACTTGTCCTCGAGGTCTTCTGGCTTAAACCAGAGGCTGATTTCTTTCTCAGCGCTTTTGACCAAATCACTGCCATGAGTGTTGTTCCTGCCTCCTTGACTACAGAAGTCCCCATGGAGAGTACCTGGCTTAGAATCTGCTGGGTTGGTCTCTCCCAGCATCTCCCAGCCCCTCTTCACCACATTCAGCCCCTCTCAGACCATGTCCACAATGGATCCTGAGTTCATGTCCTTCACCAGCCTTGGGAAGAAGGGGCGCTCTTTCAGGTCAGTGTAGTGCTGCTTCAGGTGTTCCTCAGCGGCCTTAACTAGCTTCATGACCACCGGGAGGAATCCCTTCTGCTCAAAGTGCTTGATGCTGTTGCCCACCAGGCCTTGATGCACACTGTCTGGCTTCATGGCAATGAAGGTATGCTCACTGTTGGCCATGCTGTGACTCTGGAGGCAAGGGAGCGGGCAGCCAGATCCGTGGAACTGGAGCAGACAGAGCAACACTCTTCTTTTAAACCCTCCATATATGTGGGATTCTTCCTCCCTACTACCCATGCTTCCTCTTACCTCAATGCCCTGTCCCTCTTCTCTCCCTGTTTCTGCCCCTGCCCTGAGTTCCTACTCATCAAAATCTTGTCTTTTTGTCTATAAACCACATTTCTGTTTATTTGTTTGTCCTTATAATAATGACCCCACCTCTTAACCAGTAGAGTGAACCAAGAAGGAAACATAAAACTTTAGTAATGGGAACATAGCAAAGTCTCAAACTTCCTGAGAAGCATTCCCCCCAACAACATAAAAAAAAAAAAACCACTTCAGATTAAAAGGGGTAGTTCCCTGTATGTCACAAAGATCAGTTGACAGACCAGGAATTATGAATGTTTTTTTTTGTTTTTTGCTCATTTTTATCTTTTTATTCAATCTTTTGTTTTGTTTCCATTATTGTTTTGCCTATCTATACAAGATAGGCCTGGGAAGCAAGCCTGTGGAGAAAACAACAAGACCAAGAGTTCTGGAAATTTGAGGGAGGAGGAAGTGGGTGAGAATGGAGTGGTGAGGAATCAATGCCACACACAGGGGAACAACTGAGGAATTAAAAGCAGCAAAGAGTAGGAAGTAGAGAACCCAGTGGTGTTGGTGTTCCAATACAGCAATCTATGAGAGGAATTACTAAGAGGAAGAAGGGTGAGGGCAATGGTTCAGGAGGAACATAAAAGGAAACAAAGGAAAGATCTAGGAAAAAAAGCTGTAGATAGAGGTATAAACATGGGTGTGAACTTATATAAATATATTAATTCTTAAAAAGAGGTATTTACCTATGTACATATATATCGCAATACATTGAAGAAGTGGAAAGACTTTGGGGCCTCTGCTCAAGCCATCCCTCAGTACAAGAACACTTTGTTCTAACAACCTGGCAGTCTGTGATGCTCACCGTCCTGATACAATTGGTTAAGAAAAACATGGTGCAGAAAGCTGGTGGTGCCTGGATATCAAAATATATAGTGTCTGGGGTATTAAAAGCTCTAGAAGTTGAACCTGCTGCCATATAATAGAGAAGCAACAATCTACATGGAAGAAGTATACCAATCTGTGTAATCATGAGTTGTTGAGAGAATTAGAATCCAGAAAACCCAAAACAACAAAAACAAGAATTGTTGAGAATGAAGGTGATTGAGGTAGAGACCCAAAGCCCACCTTTAGAAAATAGGACATCCCTTAACAGAAGGGTCACAAGAAAGAGATGAGTCAACCAGGTGTCAGTATAGCATCATGAAGCACACAATATTCCTTGCTTCCTCAATCCCTACCATCATTATGCTAGTTCTGCTTTTTAGTTCTGGCTAATCCGGATCATGTTCAGGGATACAGATAAGAGCTCATGGAATCCAGATCAGCTAAACCTCTCAGGAACAGAAATGAGAGTAGGGATATTGAGAGGGAAGATGGGGGTAGAAGGGGAAGAATGGGGAACTGATCACAATAATCATTGCATGACAACACACACATACACACACTAGGATGAAAAACAGAAATGTGGGTGAAGGGGAACAGTGGTCAGTGTTAGATATGAAAATAATAATTTACAATTTATTAAGGGGTCATGAGGGCAAAAGTGGGAGGGAGGTAAAAAAAGAGGAGCTGATATTAAGAGCTCAATTAGGGAGTTAATGATTAGAAAAAGATATGGTAATATATGTATAAATATGTGTGATGAAATTGCTGTATGGAATGTTATGAGCCGAAAGAGTCCCAATAAAATGATTTAAAAATAGTGATGCTATTAAAAATTTATCTTTTTAACATTGCTTTTAATACTTCCACCTTTTGAAATCAAATTCGGAGCCAGTAAAGATTCTTTAATATAAGTATTGGTAAGCCAATCTGAAATTACTAAAGCAAAAAATAATTTACTGGCTTGTATAACTGAGAGTACTATAAATAATACCTACTCTGAACAAATGAACACGGCAAAAATAATGTCAACAGAACTCACATTCATACCTTCTTTCAGCAAGGCTGCCTTCTTCATTATGGACTCTGGTCTGAGGGTACTTATGGCTGTGAAATGAGCACTGCAGTGCCAAGCCTGGTGACATCCTCAGCAAAAGTCTGAAGAAGCCACATCTCAGCAAGCACATTTCCAACAGTAGCCATATCACATCACAGTTACTCGAACTTCCATGACCATGCCTATGCCAGACATTAAATTTGAGGCAGTATGTATAAAGTAATAGCAGAAATTCACTTGATCCCCCAACTCTGGATCAAAGATGAGGTTCCATCCAAACACATTGAGATAAAAATGGGAGAAAGAGAAGCTGATGGTGTCCAACTATCAAAAGATAGCTGGGGTCTTAGAGGCTTGAACATAAACGAGCAGCCATCTAGCTCAGGAGCAACAAAACCCACCATAAAAGAACTCACTTGCCTGTACGATCATGAGGTGCTAAAACAATCAGGGATCGGGCATGAAAGAACAAAAATCAAAATCAATGGACCAATTGACTCCCGATATCACTGAAGACAAAAGGATACAGAGGCAAACGGAGTAGAAGAAACGATGGTGCCCAGCTACCGAATGATTGAATATCTGGAGTCTCAAAGACTTAAATGAGTCACCTTTCAGTGCAGAAACAGAAAAGCCCACATGGAAGAAGCACACCCACATGCGTGATCAAGATAGGCCAAAGGGAGCAGGTATTGAGCATCGAAGAGCAAGAATCACATCATCACAAATGAGGGGGAGAGCAGGGTGGGGACCTAAGGCCCATTGGGGAGTAATTGGTCACCCCTTTACAAGGGAGTCATGGGAAGGAGACTGATCAGTCAAGGTGCAGCTGGGTAGCGATGATGCATACAAGATTCCTCTAGTTCCTGAGGAACTCCCCCCAACCATCTACCTTACAAATTCACATGGACTAGAGAAGGTACACTAGTAGAGAGGGGAGCTGGAGATATGGGGAAACCAAGATGGATGAGTCTCTTCAGGCCAGTGGTTAGATTGGAGCTGCTGGATGGGTGGAGAAAAGGTGGGGTAGAGAGACAGAACCAACTGCAAGGATATACACACAAGCTCCTATTTGAAGGATGGGTATCAAAGGAGTGGGTTAAGGGAGAGGTTGGGCAGTGTAAGATATGACAGAACAATAATAATTTATAAAGTATTGAGGGTTGATGGGGAAGGGAGAGCAGGGGAGAGGGGAAGTGATGGAAAAGCTGATACCAAGGGCTCAAGGGAAAAGGCAGATGATTGGAGAACGATAACAACAGCAGATGTGTAAAGGTGCTTGACACAGTATGTTTATGTATTGTGAAAAATGATGTATGAGTCCCCAATAAAATGATTTTTAATTAAAAAATAGAAGGCTGAAAGAAAATTATCAATGCCATATTTTTGCTTAAATAATGCAAAACAAATGAGAGAAAGAGAAAAGTCAAAAGGAAACTTGGAGGTTTTCACAGAAAAAGGAGGAAAGCCTAAATGAAAGGCTAATTAACAGGGGACCACAACCCTAGAACAGAATAACTAGCATATACCTCAAAAATAATTTTAACCTAGACACTAAGGGTTCGAGGGGAAGGGAGGAGGAAGGGTAATATAGGGAGCTGATAATGGGGGCCTGGAGGGAGGGAGAATGTTTTGAGAGTGATGATGGCAATGGGTATGTAAGAGTGGCCTGCATACAATCGGTGTTGGTATGGATTGTGATGGGAGTTGTATGTGCCCCCAATAAAATGATTCATTAAAAAAATGGGGGGAGGGGGAAAAGGGAGTTTTTTTTTAAAGAGGAGCTTGTACCAAGGGCTCAAGTGGAAAATGTTTGGAAATGTATGTGGCAGCATGTGTGCAAATGTGCTTGATACAAATGATGTACTGAATGTTGTAGTAGCTGTAAGAGCCCCCAATAAAATTATTAATTTTTTAAAAAATTTTAATTTATATACCACATTTTTTGTGGTCAACCTCATTTGGATATTAAATATTTCCACAAATAATTCAATTATTTCATTTTTAAGTACTTCATGTTTATAAACATTCCCTTTTCAGGAAAAAATCTCCTAAAATCTATTAATATATCAATGTAATATAGTAAATATGATTTTGGTCCATTGACTCTTTTGTTACATTATTATGAACTACAAAGCAAAGTATGCTTTCAGTTCATTCTCTTGGCTATCAGTTTTAAGAAATGGGCCTTCATTATCTGTTTACATATCTTAATCTACAGAGAAAATGGAAAGAGAAAGTAAATCTGTCATGCTTAATCACATGCAGCTATTATCATAAATGTTTCTTCACTGAACCAAAAAGACAGAGAATAAGAAGGAATCAGCGATACATCTGTCATAATCTGAGAATGGTGAAAGCAGCATGACTCAATGACTCACAATGCGTATAAAGGGAAACCAGTATAAATCCTGAAGAAAATAATGCTAAATTTCTGAAATTTATTGAAACAAGAAATGATGAAAATTTTAAGATGAAATAGATATAACAAGTACCAGACTCAATGATTTCCATGAAGGAAGGAGAGGTGGCATGTAAGAAACTTGAATAGGGTGTTAGCACTGTTGTAACTTAGAAAAAACATGCAAATTGTCTGCTGTGATTGGTAAACTTAACACTTTCTAAAGGGAGTTGGGGAACTTAGCTGGCATGCTATTTTTCTACTAGGTAAAGAAAATATCTTAAAAGTAAATTAAGTCTTAAATAATTGTGGACACACCCATCCCTACTATAGAGTTTTTAAAAAGTTAGACTCTGAAAACAAGGGAAGCATTCTGAATCTACTTAAACTATATTGATGTTCTTTGATAGTGGTGGCACAAGAATTTATTAAATAAGCTATATTCAAAACCAGAAGTACAAATGCTTTCTAGATCCCAAACAAAAAAGAGTTCATAATTTTATAGGCATTTAAAGTTTTCAGAGCCTGTTCAAAGATTTCAAAATGACTAACAATTTATTTTATTGCAACATTCCATCTAAGCCTTCTCTACATCCAGGATTGTTGGTGTGTTTCTTGCAATTTTCCCTATGCTTCCCTCAAACAAGTAATTAATGTTGATGATATTCTATGCTGTGGCCATTGCTTTTCTAGGGTCTCTCTAAACACAGAACTAGAGATGAACACGGTAGTGAAAATAACAACAAAAACTAGTAATATGTAGACCATTCCTTAATACATGTACATATACTTTGCAAAGACATTTGACCATTTATATAATCAGTATATAAGTATATTTGAAACAAGGTAGAAATTCATTCTCTTGAACATGTTAATTCTTAGAGCTATTCTATTAAACACATTTACAAAAAATAAAGCATGTAAAATGCTGAATAAAATCTATTTCTAACATATTTAGGAACATATCAAACAATTTCTGCACCGGTTCTTCAGAAATATTTGAGATGACAAAATAGATCACGGAAATGCCAACATAATTGAATTAAAGACTACTTTCCTTAACTCCAGTTTGCTGGGTTATATCAAGCAATGTTCATAAATTTTTTGTCAGCTTATTATCCAGATCTTTTCTCTTTATATCACTTACAATGGACAGTGCTGGTGGGTGCATGCTGAGAAATACAAAACAGATAGCGTCTGTGTATTTCTTTTGGAAAGAAGAGGTTGAACATTTCCCTGAGAATCAACAAGTCAGCCACTTTATCACTTTAATCCTGAACTTTTGGAGAGATCTTTAACTCTTTTATAATGGTTCCTAAGATTTTGGCCCACACTATTCTTCAGTCAGGTATACTGGATATGGCCATAAATACTGGGAAATAAACCAAAAGGAATAAAATATAAATTTAAAATGTAGGCCAAAATACATATCAATTTAAAATACTGTTCTGTAATGTTTGGCTCATATAAAGAAGGCATACCCTTTCAATTCACTGGAATATATTTGAGCGATGATTTTAAGTCATTTTCTGATTAATTACCATTTTCAGGAGACACATAATAGAATTATATTGGTTTATTTTAATAGCAACTTTTTCATGTCTCTCTGCCAAAAACATATTTTGTACCCACTGCTGAAATCTTCCCCTTCAGTTCTTAGTCAAAGGCTTCTCATCCTCAACTCCTAAATACCCAGAATATCCTACTTACTTAGACTGAGAAAGTACGTTGTCGTGCACTGGCTTCCCTTGCAGCATACTCTGTAAGGAGTCCACTTGCAAAAAAGAAAAACATAAACTCATTCTCCTGCTGGGAGAAATCTGAGTAAAGGAAACCATGTAACAATACAGTGTCAAGCAATTAC
Source organism: Nesogale talazaci (assembly GCA_004026705.1). Lineage (NCBI taxonomy): Eukaryota > Metazoa > Chordata > Mammalia > Afrosoricida > Tenrecidae > Nesogale > Nesogale talazaci. The sequence goes on from PVJH01007718.1 coordinate 10,965, forward strand.
ATGGAAGTTAATTTTGGCTCAATTCTTCAAAGCAACACTGGAGACTGCATAGATTAATTATATCTCAAAATTGTTCCCACCAGTGCATATAATATTAAGATTATTTACCTGATGGTAGGACTGTCCTCAACACATGGGTAGGAGAGGGTAATAATACTCAGGCACTTGTGGCTGGAGTCCCTGAGAAGTATAAATGGTTACATTTATTGAATGGTTGCATTTATTATTACTCAAAGGTTGGTATTTCAAACTCACCTGGAAGTTCCTTGAGATGGCAATCTATTGCTAACAGGCATGGAAATTAAGATTTACAACTACTGTTTTAAGGAACGTACTTTAATCCATACATAGCCCTAAGGCTGTAGTGGTTACATACTTTGGGCTGTGATTCACAGAGTCAGCATTTCAAATCCACCAGCAGCTCTGATGGACAAAGACTGTGCTTTCTACTCCCATAAACAGTTATGGTATCAAAAACCCACAGGGGGTCACTGTCAGTCGGCATTGACTCCACGTCAGCGACTACATTGATAGGCTGAAACATAAGAGCAATTGAGCGGTAGGCACAATCAGGACCTGGTACTGCTGAGTTTTGCTGTACACAGGAACCCTGTAAGTTGCAACCAATTCTAGGACTCCTAAGGACATGAGACAAACAACTCAATTTGGTCTTTGTCTTTGCTTCCTGAAAGATTGTTGCTAAATCTGTTCTGACTTCTAACATATATACATACAACATGTTGAAGCATGGGCCATCTTCACAATCTTGGCTATGTTTGAGACTGCATCAATCCACCCACCGAGGAACTTCATTTCCATTGATGCTCTATTTTACTACCTATGCTGCCCTTCTACAGGAACTATCCTCATGACATGTCCAAGGAATCTGAGATGATCTCACCATGGTCTCTTTTAGAAGTCTTCTAGTTGTACTTTTTACCATACAGTTTTATGTTTGGTTCGGGTAGTTCATGGCTTAGTCAATATTCCTCACCAATATCATAACTCAAATGAATACTTTTTTCTAGTTCTCATTATTCATCCTCCACCTTTCAGAAGTATATGAATCAAGTGAAAACATGCTGGGTTGGATCTGGTACACCTTATGGGGTGATTTAAGGAAAATACTCTATGTTCTTCGTGTGAATTTCAAAATGATTGCAAAATGGTGGAGTGGATTTTTTTCAAATTGCCAGATAGGAAACCATGTAGTAGTCTAATAACACTTGGTTTCAGTAAAAGAGGGAGGGAAGGACTCAATCAATTACTCATATGTAAAGATTTGCCGATGGTTGGTCTAGTCTCCCTCCTGTTTTCATTATAGGCATCATTTTACCTACCTTTGTTGAGCCATTTTCCCCCCAAAGTGGGGGAAAACAAGGGTGCATCTTATGGTCTGAAGTGTGGTACCCCAGAACATTTTAGTATCCTAGTACTATTTGGTTCAAAATATTTTTTCTTGGTTTTGTGCTCTAAAACCTGTGTGTGTTTTATGGTCAGGTGCATCTTATGGTCCAAAAAATATGGTATTTTTCTCTTTCCTTATTTTAATCAGGATAGTCTCACCAAACATAAAGAATAACTGCTATGTTTCCATTTCTCTGTGCATTGACTACCTTAGCCAATTTAATGATTACAAAAATTTTTAAGATTTTTAAAAATCATTTTATTGGGGGTTTATACAACTCTTATCACAATACATACCTAATCCATTGTGTCAAGCACATTTGTACATTTGTTGTCATCATGACCATACAAATTTTAATAAAATTCTTACATTCTAGATAAAAACAGTGTGAAGCACTACATAATGTGTTTAAATAGCCCTGTCCTGGTGGTCTTTTCAATAGCCACTAATCTTGCCTGGTACAAGATCTGGGCTGTAAATTGGCATGTTGGTGCACAACACAAATTAGTTATATATGGGAATGGTAGTTCTTTTCTTTGTTTTGTTTTTTTATCCTCTTCAGTAATCTATGAGGCAACTTACATGAAATAATTCTTGTTCTGTTAACTGAATACCACTCTGTAATTGCAAAAATAATTGCAACTGTTTAGTTGACATTCTGAATGCTTCTAACTTTTATTGAAAAAGCAATGTGAAGTATTTATATTGTAGCATTAACAGAATCAAACAAAAATGTTAAGTAATTGGAAAAAAGGTAAATGTAATGAAATGTGGTGAATATTAATGGCAAATGCAAAGTTTGAACTGAAGCGTGAATGATCATTTAGAAGGCTATGTAGGCAAGAATTAGTAATAGATCCCAATACAAATGGCAACAGCATAAATAGAAAGGAAAATACAGATACAAAAGAAATTATGAAAGATTAATTGACAGAAGTTGATAGTTGAGCCAATGGAGAGGGATATGTATAAGCTACTGTGAGTTTGGTGTTATATACTATGACCAGAATAAGAAAATCCAAAGAAGGAATACATATGTTGAAGTTGCTTAAGGAGGTTGTTCATGTTTCAACACATAAAATGTTCCTGAAGGAGAATCTACTTTCCTGCCTGTGTTCCCTATTCTCTAGTAGCAGAACACAAAATTTTCTTTGGAAAAACTGTTCTGTTATGCTCAGCTGACTCTTCCCCATCTACAGAAATGAGCCTGTGGCCCATTCCTTTAATGAAACCATTGCTCTTCCATAGACATAGAGATTAATTCAGGGGCAGCACACATAACCCAGTTGGAGGCAATAGTGAAAATGAGACTTTGCTAAAACTTCTGGGAGTGAAAAGAATGCTTTCCCCACTGGTTTCCCAGAACTTAGTGGTGGCTGAGGATCAAGACATTGGCTGAGAATTAAGACAAACCAGCAAAGAGTAATGCAAGTACAGATTGAGTCTCTTTCTTAAAGGCATCCTTTGAACCACTAATCCAAGTCTCTTTCCACATTTTAGTGCATAAGACAGACAGAAAGTCAAGTTTAGGATTAAACACACTGAGAAGAGGCTCTTATTACTGACAACCAAAGAATTATAAGACTGTTCTAGTTGCAATGTCTGAAAATGAAAATCTTTAAAACATTAAAAAGAGAGAACAGAGAAAAGAACATTACAGCTCTTGGAAAAATTAAAATCTTAGCATTCATGGAAGCAGAAGTCTATATTTGTCAAATTTCTTAAGGTGAACATCTGTTGAGGCTTTCATTTCAATCTTTTTTCCCTCTAAATACATGGCATAGTTCTGTGGGCATACACATGTGCTGAACTATATCATTACATTTTTAAAATATATTGTAATCTCCTTCTGAATCCATAAGCAAGACCTTCTTTGACATGTGTTCTTTCATAAAGCCACAAATTACTACTGGAAGAGTAATAGTATATTCCCTCTTTGGAGTGTTGGCATTTCCAAAGAATGCCATGTCTTCATTAGTGCCCTGCCTTTTCCATTAGCATTCCTGGGACTGAAACCCCAGAACCAAAGGCAGGAAGATGAATGCTTGAGAAACTGGCAGCATCAGTATATAGGTTATGCCTGAAATAAACTTCTTTTAAAAAGCAAAACCAAAGTCTACATTTCTTATTATAATGATGGTCTTGCTCTTTCCAAAGGCTGAATCATCTTCACTTTTACCCACTTGATTTTTAATCATTTTATTTTTCTTACATCAATTATTTGCTTGAAATTGTATGCATATATACATATATGTAATAGATTAAGATACAAAAACTAAATATGTATAAGGGAGTTAGTGTCTATATATTCTGCAGTTTGAAGATATTTATGCTAAGATTTTCTTTATTACATAATTATAGTTTCCAAATTAAAAAATTGCAGTGCATATAGTGTATTTGACAATCTGGCTATATTATTTTTCTTGTCTTTAAAGAAAATGGCAATTAGTGTTTAGTTATTTGAGATAACTCAAACTAGGAAACACATTTTTATTAATTTCCAAATGCTTGCAGAATTTCAAGGGATTTTAAAAACAAATACCACAAAGTCCTTCGTCTGAGCTCATAATCTGATTATGAAGAAGTGATGCAAAACTAATTAAAGACACTAGGTTCTTGTCTTGGTAAGTACAGATGATTAAACCATCAAGATAAACATAAATGTGATAGGCAATCGTTTTTGTTTTTCTTTCTGTTTTTTGTTTCTTCCTGGCATCTTAAACTCAGCATGTGCAAAAGAGTTCTTCTTCTAATTTCATTCCTTCAACTTTCTCCTGGACAAGGGGTGCTCTGTACATCGATCACAATCTACTAGCTGATTGCAAATGTAGTGTAGGCAGATCTCATAGTATCAAAAAATAGACATGAGCCTATCATCAGTTGCATCACTTAATTGATATAAAATGCAGCCAATCAAATGCAATCTTAGGTGTCAAACACATGCACAAACAACTACACTAAGTACTACAAAACTGACACACTATGTTAACACCAATTTTTAATCTTTGTGTTATTTTTATCTGAAACATAAGAAAGGGTATTATAATGAATGTGGGGGGTGGGGGCTAGACCAAGTAAGAAGACAAAAATGTATTACTTTCATACAGAATGGGAGATTTTGACACTAAAGGCCCACATTCAGCTGAAGTCCAGACCACATGAACGGTTCTGGACCTTACTCACAAATGGAAGTACCCAAACATGAGAAAATGTGCTACCTCCTTGACTTCATTATTCACCTTTACTTCTTTATGTGAGTCAGTCTTTTCCCACATAAAGATCATGAAGGCCAAGTACTATTCCACCATGACTGATGATCATTTGGAAGTGTGCTTGAGGCTGGCTGTCAGCAGCTACTGTCCACACTATGCATCCCTGCCTCATTCCATTCAGGACAAGTCAGCAGAGTAAACTCAGGTAAGAACAAAAAATTTACATAGTCAATTGTGTTGTATAATATGGACTCATGTGGTTATAAAGGTAAATAAACATAAATTTTATATAAAAAGATTTCTCAATGCATTTATGAATAAATATAATAAATAAATAAAATAAATAATTGTAATTGGGAGATCATTTTGATTTGTTCATTGCATAAGTAACTTGCATGCTGAAAAGGTGTGTGCACCCCTGCCTTAAACAACAAACTCTATCCTTTGTCTGTATCCTGCCAACTGGTACCTTTCTGACTCAATTAATTACTAATATCTATTTAGACCCCAAACCTTAGCACATCTTCAGCTTTAAACTATTTCCTGAGATCCATATTGAATCTGAAAGGAAATCTGATTAGTTCTCTAGATTTTTATCACCTTTCAATACTCATTTGCTTTCACTTTGGTCTGAACCTCCATATTTCTGACTTATGTGACTGAAGTAACTTCATAACTGATCATTAGGCTTCTCACCTTTCCCCAAAAGTCTGTTCTCAACATCATAGTCAGTTTCCTTTTAAAAACAAGTGTGACAATTGTTAATGTTGAATCCAGTCCTCAGAAAAGGCTACAATGTTTTATGGACTGGATTGGCTGCTGCTTCTCTGACCTCATCTGTTTTTTATGTGCATGGCCTTCCATGTCACACTGACCTCTTCACTTTAGTTACAGTCTCTTCAGAAAAAGATCTTCTTCTCTTTATCTTTCTAAATCTTTGGTCAGCTGTGATCATTGTAATAATATCTATTTTGAATGGGACCTCCCACACTTAATCCCCCTTACTCCATATATTGTTTTACAAGTTACTGACATGTAATCAAAAATTTCTATTACCTAGCTATGTATTTCACTTATTCAATGATACTTTGTGCTTTAGCAAAAGCTCCCCAAGGCAGGCCTTGTTCTTTGACTTGTTCCAAGAAACTAGAACAGCTACTCAATAAATATTTGTTTAATTGTAGAGGAAAAACATTTGTATGGAGGTAGATGATTTTTATCTTTATTTAAATGTATATTTTAAATCTTACCATTTTGATAGATATTATGATCATATAATTTATTGACTAGTATTATCAAGTCCCAATTTAAGGAAAGTACGATAAAAGTAAATTTTCAAGTTTATATCTTGGATAAGTGATGAATCCAGAGGCAAATTAATGTTGGCTAAAGCCAGACTAAATCACTAAACTTTTATCAATGTTCCTTTACTTGTCAATTCATCTACAGTATATGGGATTTTTTCTCTCGTCAGTTAATTGAAAGTTATAACATATCCCTGGTTCAATTTCAAATACTATCTCCCATAATTGACTCAATTAGACTTAATAGCTAACAATATCTTCCTTATATTATTATAAGAAATAAAGATATTTGAAAATGTGTTTTTTCAAATGTGAAACAAATGGTGTATGCTATATACCTTCTCAACAAAAAAAATTAAATAAAAAATTTCCCCAAGAAAAATTCTCATGAGATGTCTGTGCTCTTTGAAGATATATGATAATTAGACTAGTAATTATCAATATAAAGACTCATAAAACAACTTCAATTTAGTCCATAAGCAAAAAAATTTTAAATTGCTTCTCAAAACTCATCATTGTTCTAGCTCACAATAAAGAATGGTTGATTTTCATATCATTGCATACCTACCTTCCTTATATGCTCGCTGAAGGTAAATGTGTGCATAAGCAAATGTGGTGAAGAAAGCTGATGGTGCCTGGCTAACAAAAGATACAGCATCTGGGATCTTAAAGGCTTGAAAGTACAAGAGGCCTTCTAGCTCAGAAGCAACAAAGCACACCAGTTTGTGTGACCATGAGGTGTCAGGGATCAGGTATCAGCTATCAAAGAACTAAAAGTTAAATAATTTTTAAGAGGGGAGTGCAGCTTGGGGTCCCAAAGTTCATCTGTAGGTAATGGGACAGATCCTGACAGAAGGGTCGGGGGCGGGGGGGGAGAGACAAACCAATCAGGATGCAGTGTAGCAATGATGAGACATATAACTTCCTTCTAGTTCTTAAATGCTTTCTCTCCCCCACCTTCATGATCTCAATTTCCCCTTACAAATCTGGCTAGACTAGAGGATATGCACTGGTAGAGATAAGAACCGGGAATACAGCACAGATGATCCCTTTAAGACCAATGGTGAAAGTGCTGATACTGGGAGGGTGGAGGGGAGGAGGGGTAGAAAGGGGAAACCATTATAAGGATCTATATATAACCTCCTCTTTGGGGTGCCAATAATAGGGAAGGGTGAAGGGAGACATCAGACAGAGTAAGCTATGACAAAATGACTGATACCAATGGTTTAAATTGAAAGCAAATATTTTGAAAATGATGAGGGCAACAAATGTACAAATGTACTTGACATACAATGGATGGATGTATGGATTGTGATGAGTTGTATGAGCCCCCAATAAAATGATTTTTTAAAAAGAATGGTTGGTATTCAAGAGGTTCCTTATGGATATTTCTTTTTGAAGGCAGTCAGGACCACAGGAGCAGAATAAATGATTTAGAGAATTCCATGATAAATTGTGGGTAAAGGCTGGTGATCCCTGGGAGAAAGATACGGTAGTCTATTTCCAATAATATCTACAACCTTAAAAATGCTATGGAAAGTTCCTGTATATTCTATGAATTAAAATACATACCATGGCAGTGACTTTGGTTCTCCTTTTTTTCCTTCCTTCCTTTCTTCTTCTCCCTCCTCCTCGTATTCCTCCTTTTCTCCCCTCACCCCTTCTCTTCTCATTCTCTCTGGACATAATGCTCTGATTTCCATACCAGCTGTGAGTAGTACCACTGAGTAGGACTTCACCTCTGTGCATTGCAGATTCTAAATGAAATAGGTAAAATTAATGTCTAAATGGGGTTTCATCTTCCCAGAATTCTCCTTACCTCTTAAATGCTCATTCAGCTTTCCAAACAAGATTGGTAAAAGAGAGAAGATAGACAGCTAGAGGGAAAGTAAGATAGAGAGACAGAAAGATGTCACTGAGGATAGCAACAAAGAAGAGCTGAATGTGAATCTGACTCTTGAAGAAGAGAAAATTGAGAAAAGTTGTAAGGCAATCACACCCAGCGGAATGACAGCAGTCATAATGTGAGCTAATAAACATGCTTTGAGCACTGGGTACTAAACATTTCCTAATGCCGTGAGCAGCATGAACAGATAAATAAGTTGTGAATCCTTTTTTTTGGTATGATTCTTAAAGGAGAGAAGTTTAGGCTCTGGAAGTAGAAAATACTAACAATGTAATGAATCATCATATTGATGGGCAAATAGGAGAGACAAAGTGTTCTATGATGAAATTTAAAGATATTCTAAGCATAGAATAAATTAGTGGGACATGGTTCTGTGAAAGAACACATGGCTCAGGCTGAGCCCTGGTGCCGAAATCGGTGGAGAGCAGGACTGCTGCCCGCGGGCTTGGTGGTTCATATCCAGTGGCGGCTCTCAGGAGCAGCACTGGGTAGCACCCACAACCACCAGAGGCAGTGATGCCCCAAAACAAAGAAAGAACACATGGCTCAGAAGCAGAATTGCATGTTGCATTCACAGGGCAAAATTGCAAGTGAATTGCAAGTAAAATTGCACATAAAACGAGTCCTGTTGCCAATCCATCTAGTTTCATCTTACATCTTTGTTTAATGGTGACAAAAAGTCTTCCTCACAGTTCAGACAATTAATTTCTACTTTTAAGTTTTATTTTGTAGATTTGGCACTGATTGTACACACAGAACCATCTCTGAGGGCGCTCAAGGGCTTATTGATATTTTCTATTTCTCTTTTTCTCAAAATTGCCACTTCACTGTTTTATTTCTCAAGGAGACATAGTTAGACACATTGATCCCACAGCAAAGCAAATTTATTCTTGAGGGAGTAAAGCAAACACACTGGCGCTAAGGAAACATACCCCGCACTTCCCCCTCGCTCCTCGCTGCATTTGAGACAGCCCAACATCTGAGTTTGAGCAGATAGACTTCAGTGCAAGTAATTACAAGCTGCAGCATAATTTCCTGGAAACTATACACATACTAGACAAATAGCTATTTGTGGTTATAGAGTGGATAAAGTTACCATAAAAATAGTACCACACCTTATAATAGCGTCAGATGCCATAATTTACCTTTGCTATATCTGAAGTGTCATATCTTGTTCCAGACTTAATATTTAGTAACCAACAATTTAATGTACAAATCTCCAACTTAAGCTAGAAAATAATCAGGAGAGGCAGGCTCCCCTTGTTACACAGAAAACATAGTACAAGTGTTTGAGGATAACACGAAATGGGACAGAGATTGTTCAATCATGAAAACAAAAGAGGCTTTTCAAACAACTCTTATAATACAAACAGCTAATGCTACATGGATATGCAGAAGAATACTAAAGGGGAGCGGAAATAAAGGGGGACATATTTCCTTTATGAAACTCAGCATCATGATTATATCCTCAAGTTGATAGTTATGAGTCCTCTGGAACGTGCATTAAAACCTCTTCTGTTACAAAATTTATCACAGATTACATCTACCATAAATAAATACAAAACTAGAATATACTGTTCTTTATAATACATATTTTGGAAAAAGAAATTGGGTCATTGCCCCTGTGTTTTCCATAACCCAGTGCCTCTTGTTTAAAAGTCAGAAAACAACAATAACGAATAGCTAAATTTCCACAAAACCACCTTATCATGCAATTAATTAAATAATTGGTATATGATCACTATCACTCATCTGTCCAATTTTTACTTTGAAAATGAAGGCGGTCATAGCACAATCCATAGTTATTTCAGTCACATCATATGAATGTGAAAGCAGAACAATGAATAAAAAAGACCAAAAAAATGATGCCTTTGTATTATGGTTTTGATAAAGAATCTTGAATATCCTCTAGATTTACAGAAGGATAAACAAACTTGTCATGAAAAAATTAGAACCAGAATATTTCCTATAAGTAAGGATGTTGAGACTTCATCTCGCCAGCTTTGGATATGTTACCTGATAGTAACCACCCCTGAAGAAGGAAGAGTGTTAACAAAATGGATTGACACAGTGATCACAACAAAGCACAGCATTTTTTGGTGAGGATAGCACATGTCTATGCAGTATTCCAGATTGTTATACATAGGTAGGGTCCCTACAAATCAGATTTAACGCAGCACCACCAGATGACAACATAAGAATCAGACTTTCCCAAGGAGTGAGCTGTTTTTTGTTTTGTTTTGCTTTTTAATTCCCTAAGACTGTTCTAAACCAGATTGCCACAGAAGGAATCGAGAGTTCACTCCAAAATGTCAGAGTTTGTAGGATCCCTGCAAATTTAAAACCATTCCTGGAAGTTTAACCAGTTATAACACAACATGTAAATTCTAATAACTCTCCTTGTGAGATTCAAAATTTAGAGGATATCAAAAGTACACATTCAATCTACTCCTTATCTTCCCTTATTTTCAATTACTTCATCTTATATGATTATGATAAAGAATCATAAAATATATTGAAAGGAACATCAAAAGATAGCATCTATCTCTATGCACAGAAGGAATTTAAAGATGGAAGAATGTATAGAGGGACAAAAAACAAAATAACATTTCCTGCTCAACCAGAGAAATAGTCAATGTATTCACACATAAAACTGAATTTGAAGTATTTGACAACAATGGCAAATTAAGAGAAATGAAGCTGCCTTATGAATGCAAAATGTTAAAATTATTAAGTAAGATTAAAGAAACAGAATGGTTTGAAGTTAATAATTATTTAAATAAAGTTCTAAAACTGTACTTAAAGAAATAGTTACTTAATGATAAGCAAACTTATGGCCCAGAAATCTTTGAGGAGAGACAGAAAACAAAATTTGTCAGAAAAAGAGTTTTCTCATAGATTTTGATCACCTCTATTGAACATCTGGATGTGACAGACAACCTTTGCCTTATGTAATTATTTAACTAACTAATTATTTTTTCTTTGTTTAATTTCACAACATTAAATAATCTTCAGATTAAACTATGGAGTTCCCTTGAAGAAGTGTCTGTAGGATGAAAAAGCGAAAGGATTTTTGAGGACACAGAAGAAGCTTAGACTGAGGAAAATATCGAGAGTGTAAAATGCATCAAAAATATCATGAATGGAACAACAAAGTATGCTATAAGGTATGCTTTTAAATATATGACTAACCTAACACAAACACTTTCAAGGAGGTGGTAAAGTTGAAAACTTAATTATCAGAAGTTGAATAATGAGAATTGAGAAATCAGAGCTAGAAAATATAAACACATCTTAATAAGCATTTCAATAAGCATTCATCTGATGGACACACAATCCTGTAGCAGATATTGTATGGAACTGTGAGAATTAGTTACCCTCTGAATTTTGAGAGCTAAAGGGGATTTCCATAAACATGGATGTGATATCAGAAATTACTATATCTTCCTTCTAAAATTTACTTAAATGACCATAAAGAAATAAAAAGTTGTTGCTAAAACATAGACTAACAGAATGGAAAAGTAAGCAAAGAGCTGAACTGAACATGTCAAAGGGCCATTCAGGAAGAAAACATAAAAGAAGGAAAAAGGAACTTTAACAAACTCATAGAAGACAAAGAGCCTGGGTGACATAGTAGGTTGCCAGCCATAGATTAGCTAGTTCCAAACTCCAGTCTCTCCATGACAGAAAGATGAGGCTTTTACTCCCACAAAGAAGGAGGGTCTGGGAAACACACAAGTGCAGTTTTGCTTGGTCTCACAGGGTCACTGTGAGTTGGAATTTACTCAATGGTGTGAGACTTTGTGTGTGTATGTGTGCTTCATTTGGTTTTCAATGAGTTTACGTAAAGTATTATGTGCTAACCCCTCATTTAAAAACCTTGGCAATGGTAATGCCTTCATCTGATGGCTCATGATGGATTGAGCCAGGGATTGACTTGATATCAATTATTGACCACAAGAATGGAAGGAATGATGAAGCAAAACAGCTGAGTAGAGAATGTCAAAGGGCAGTTCAAGAAGACAAAGGGAAATATTATAGAGAAATGCGCAAAGACCTAGAGTTAGCAAACCAAAAAGGAAGAACACCTTCAGCATTGCTTACACTAAGAGAATTCAGAAAAAACTAAAGCCTCAGATTGCAAGAGTGAAACATTCTATGGACAAAATAGAATGACAGAACTACATTATTTCAAGTGGTAGTGGAGGATCTAGAACTGATAGCATTGAAGGAAGAAGTTCACTAAAAGCAGGCTTCCAAGTATAGTTGTAATATCACTTAAAATCTCTCAACACGTTGATGAAGCACAAGAAGCACTCGCTGTCTGTCAGGAAATTTGGAATCTGGCCAAGTTACTGGAAGAGATCCATAGGTGTACCCATTCCAAAAAATGGTGACCCAACAAAAAGCTCAAATTTCCAAAAATATCATTGATATCATCTACAGGTAAAAATTTGCTGAAGATCATCCAACAATGTTTACAGCAATGCATTAACAGGGATTGGCCCCCAGTTAGGAATTCTAACTCTGATTACTGCTCAGGCCACTATAGAACTTCCCCACAGGGTTTCCAAGATGATCATCTGTACAAACGGGGTCTCTCACACCTTGTTCCCAGCTAGTGACTCTAAATTTAAACCAAATTCTTGTAGCACCTAAGCATTTTGACCATGATGCTTCCAAGATCACTTATTCTTAGATTTCTAGCTATTAAATATTCTAAAATTTGACTAAGTAAATTTTATTAAACAGGTGATAAAAGCAGAATATGCTTTTAATTTTGTTTTGTCTAATAAAACATAAGTCCAAAACCTAACACTGAAAAGAAAAAGAAGGATTTAAAGGCCTATACTCTGAAACATTGAACAAAGAAAAACCCTGTAAAATAGTCGATTTTAAAAAAATGTAGGTACATTCTTTAAAAATCAGGACTGTTCATCCAATCTTCAGATACAACATCAGATTTGAGGACTTTTAATCAATGAATTCTTTTTACATCTCCTACATAAATTGGAGGACAACATATATTCACCCACTTTTCTATTATACTTCAATTGATATTTTTGCATTTGTATAAAGGATAACTTTTAATAAATATCACAATTACCTATTAAAATATTTTGATTTAATGCTCAAATGATTTTGCTGTCTATTCTCTGCATTGCATGCTTTGATATTTGGGTGGCCAGTTGCCATGTACAGTTTTTGTGGATTCTTTGTAATGTCCTAAAATAAATCAAATTATACAGTAAGCAGAAATATCACTGAAGTCTATGCAAATACCCATGTAAAAATTGAATACAACCTGTCATTTCCCTTGTTCTTATTGAAAGTAAAGCGATTCGTGCTGTTCCAAGTAAAACTCCTGAAGGATAACATTTTTTTTTTCTAAAAGCGTGGTCAGTAAGACTGAACCGTTTTTAACGCAGACAGAAAAGGTCTTTTGAAAACCTGACCCAGGTTATTCCCTATGATCCCTTTTGCTTCACCATGTCCCAGACTTGCTCAGAAAGATCACAGGACTTTCTTTCATCAACCTATGCACCCCTGAGAGCAACTTCAAAGTGAATTGTCCTAACAGTGTGCAGTAGTCTGTAACTACATAAAGCATAATATAGAAGCTGTTCAGTTTGTGGTTTAAAAAACGTTTCCAAAAAAACCCCAAGACAGGGAGGGTTGAAGGCATAGCATCTCAAAGGCTTGTTTGTCCTTTGTGTTTACTCATGTACTATCATTTCCCAAGCAACCAGCTTTGAGAACATTAGAGTCTTCCAGCAATGGTCACTTTATCCTCCTTTACTCTCTCCATTTATAGTCAGCTCCCGAAGTCTGTGGTAACGCTGCCTTCACCATTTCATTTTCTTTTTCATAAAGAATTTGCTGGAAGTTCACAGTGCAAATTGATTTTCCATTAAGCCCGCACACGCATTTTGATTCAAGACATTGATTGCAATCTTCATGATATAATATCATTCTTCCCATGTTCTCCTGTGTTTATCAGTTCCATTCATCCTTCTCTTTTGATCCCTTGATGTATTCTAAGCATTATGGAGTCAAGTGTGACTGAAGGCCACGCTCTCAGATGCTCTACCAGTCTTTATCAGATCAGCAAGCCGAGTCTTTTTTTGTTATTTTGAGTTTTGTTGCTGATTCTCCCTCTAGCCAGGATGTGTTAGGTTGATTGTGATCTCTAAGTGCTCTACAGTCATGGTAACCAGACACAACCTAGTTCTTCTGGAGGGATAGCGGGAGCTCAGATTCACCTTGTTGAGTACTGCTTTGGAAGAATACTTCCCATGAAGTTCCCTTTTTTGTGTTAGTTCTAACTCTTCTTTACTCTGGACAGGGAAGGAAAAATAGCTAAACCGTACGTGGCAGCTCAGAAGCTTTAATGACCTCAGTCACTGCTCATCAAGGACCATGTAGAGAGGACATTGTCTTCGTGGACATTTCTCCATCTTTGAGACTATGATCCTGAATCTTCAGACCCAATGACTCATTCCCTCCCTCAAGGTATTTGCCTCTCTATCACTAGGGCATTTTCATAATTGCCCTTTGTATGCTCCACCATGTGCATAGGATATATATGGAGCAGTCTGTTTTTGATAAACCTGTATATAATTACAGGTGTTGTGTTCATGTTCTTTCCATGCTACTCAGATTGAACTTCATATTAATCATTTGTACTTACTCACAGAATATTGTTATTATTATTGCTTCAGTCTAGTGTGTGTAACGAACTTTACCTTTGTTGCCTTTAACTCTTCCACTCTGTGGCAGTCATTTGCTTATGTTAATTTTATAATTGAAATGTAGGGGTGGAGTCTGGCCAGTTAATCAGGAGAAAGCCATTGAGTAACTGATGAGACCTCTGTGTGGGCATGGCTTTCACCTGAGACTCTAGGGAAATCTCGCGATATTTCCCTCATGAAGATGAGAAGTTATATTCCCCAGTTGTTGGGAGTTGGTTTCAGAGATGATTAACCAAAGGCAACACAAAATGGTGGTGGCTGAGAGGCTGGAGTAGCCGGTGGAGAGACCACACGGCTTAATCCTGATGAAGAGAGATCTCTGAAGCTGGAGTGGCATGCTGTTGATGGACCTGAGCCCTGGAAGCGAGGAGCCATGGGGAGACCCCTGCCAGTACCAGAATTCTGCACCCACTGACCTGTGACTTCCTGAGTCGGAAGCAGACTTTATAGACTGATTTCGGGCATATGGCTTATTATTGGACTTATGACTTTGCACTGGACTGGATTGGGATGCCTTCTTAGGGCCACATTTCTTTTGTATATAAACCCTTTCCTTATACCTATATGCTTGTCTCTGAAATTTGGTCCTCAAGTCTACCCGGACTAACACATTATGGTACCTCAGGAGTGGGCTACTAGAGGAACAAATCATAAAATGGAAAGTAGAAGCTTGTTTGACTTGTGCCTCGTGGTATTATTACTTCTTTGGCTAGACAAAAGTCAGATATGTCCTTTGAGTTTACTGAGTAATTTTCTGGAAACAATATGGGAAGCTAAAGTTTTGATTATTTTGTTTGGAAGCTGTCTTTGGTTGCTCCTATATAAAATGGATACTGCTAATGTATATCTTGAGCTCAGGGGTGGGGGCCGCCATTTGAGTGTCTCAGAGCCGGTTCTGTTCAGGGACAATTGTTAAGAAGATCAGAATGCCGGACTGAAAGCAGGGATCTGTTTGAAGCCTTTGGAGACCTAATTCAATATTTTTGTGTAAAGAGTAGTTTAGATAAAAGGATATATATAAGCTTAACAAGTATTGACCTTCTGTTTTAAGAATTAAGTTTGATTTCTAATTATGCTGTTTATACTTTTTTATGCCTGTTATTGTAAATATAAGAATGCAAAGAAATGTTTATTGGAAAGTCTGGAAAGAGTTTGCAAATCCAGTTACCTCAAGCCAAGCATTGACCTCTAGAGGGTTTACGACTTAGCATCAAAGACATCTCTAAAGTGATTAACCCCACCTTGAGCTTAAATGAGGTTAGAACACACCTGGAAAAACTTCTCTGAAGTAGGTAGCCCCAACCAGTCTTTCGGAGTACTCACGATACTTGTAGTTTGAGAGGTCAGACTGACCCATAAAGAAGGATAGAGTCAATTTCCTTGGAAAATCCTGACAGTGATTGTCTTCAAAAGCGAAGGAATCTGGAACCATGAGGATAACTCCTCTCTGGGTCTGAATGTTAAAGGAAACTTGTGGCAGGCTGAAATGCTTGTTAGGTAACCACCCAGATTTACTGCTTGTCTGTGAAAGCAGGAGAAATGTGGCAATAAAGAGCCGGGTTGACTTTGGCCACTGACACCCAGGGACTTGGTTCACAGGAAAAAGGGGAGATGAGAGCAGGTTTACTGGTCTGAAGTTCATGACCTAGCATGGGAGAGCTAGGCATGTTGAGAATTTGTTGGGTCCTTGGTCTAAAGGAAGGCAACTGATGGCCACTGTGGTGAGGCTAAGTGGAGAAGCCCACATGAGTTGACCAGAACCCGACCAGAGGAAGAGAAGCGATTTAAGTCTGTGAACTGGTGCATATTGTTACTGACTTTATGGGTGGCCTATCCTGATTTGACTTTGCTAATGGACGCACACTTCACGAGTTTCCAACTGGAATGAAGATTCTTCACGTTGAAAGACTTGATTGTTTCCTTACAGCACTGGGTTAGTGTAAGTGGGCAATATAGAAATTAGATACCGAAAATGGGGGAATGAAGGCATGAGGTAGTTTGGCTTGCAAACTCTTATAGGTGGTAGAATATACATTCATAGGATTATAGAATCAAGGTGTAGATATTTTGTTACTACAATTGTAAGGCACAGGATATCTATTGTTTTGTTCACTTATAAAATATTATTTTCAAACGATGGTGACACATGTTGACTTATATGTATTTTAGTTTTATCCTGTTACATATAAAAGTATTTTATTGTTTATTTGCGGGTTACATATGGTTACAGAGTTATGTGAAAGTATAAAAATGACAAAGCATGGTCTGTGGCAGTCATTTGCTTATGTTAATTTTATAATTGAAAAGTAGGGGTGGAGTCTGGCCTGTTAATCAGGAGAAAGCCATTGAGTAGCTGATGAGGCCTCTGTGTGGGCATGGCTTTCACCTGAGACTCCAGGGAAATCTCATGATATTTCCCTCGTGAAGATGAGAAGCTATCTTCCCCAGTTGTTGGGAGTTAGTTAGAGAGATGATTAACCACAGGCAACACAGAAGGGCAGCAGCTGGGAAGCTAGAGTAGCCGGTGGAGAGACCACAGGGCTTTGCCCTGATGGAGCCAGACCTCTGAAGCTGGAGTGGCATGCTGTTGATGGACCTGTGCCCTGGAAGCAAGGAGCCATGGGGAGACCCCTGCCAGCGCCAGAATTCTGCACTCACGGACCTGTGACTTCCTGAGTCGGAAGCAGACTTTATAGACTGATTGAGGCATATGTGTTAATATTGGACTTATGACTTTGCACTGGACTGGATTGGGATGCCTTCTTAGGGCCACATTTCTTTTGTATATGAACACTTTCCTTATACCTATATGTGTGTCTGAAATTTGTTCCTCTAGTCTACCTGGACTAACACACACTCCTAGTTTTCTGTTGCTTTGATAATTTCTAGTCTCCAGCTAAACCAATGCAACCCTAATACATCCCTGTGACATTGGAAATTTTTGAGTAGGGTCATTCTGTTGGCACTATGGGGTAAGCATTGGACTGTCACTATCAAGGGTTGTGATTTAAACCCTCCAGCCCCTCCTGAAGAGAAAGATGATGCTGTCTGCTGCAATAAGAGTTTATAGTCCCATAAGACCATTATAGGGTTGGAATTCATTGAAATGACTTGCCAACTGTGGGTTTGGGTTGGGCAGATGGTCAAGATGAATCAGGATTCATAGCAATGATTTTGGTTTGATCTTTTGAAATAGTGTCCTTATTAAACAAGACAAAACAAAACAAAGCAACAGCAAAAAGAAAGAAACCCTCCAGATATCCCTTGATATCTGAAAAATAAATCCAATTTTAATATTCTGTGAGGATTAATCCATCTGCTTCCCAAAATAATAATTCAGTATAGTTAAACTTGGCAGTGTACTATTCTTCTCTGCTAAACAACAACAAAAACATTGATAACTAATACACTGATCTAGATCCCATTGCTCTATCCAGGAAAAAGTAAAGTCTCATTTCTTCCTAAAGTCTTTCCTGAAGGTGCCAGATAATAAGAATTTCCCCATCTTATGATTTCTACAAAGAAAACTGCTGGTAATTTGGGGCTGCAAGCCAAAAGTTTGACAGTTTGAAACCATCAGATGTTCCAAGATGGAAAAATGTGGCTGTTTCCTTAAAGATTACGGCCTTACAAATCCTTTAGGTATATCTTCTTGGTCCTCTGGAGTCATTATGAGTTGAAATGCACTTGGAGCAAATTGCACTGGGCGTCATGAAGATTGTTCCCTCTATTTTTTGTTGTTTTATTTTTCCTTCCTCTATTTTGACACCTAATAAAGCTTTGCATCATTAATTTTGCTTTTAGTTTTATGTTTTGTATATAAAAACATTAAAATATTTTAATAGTATGGCCTTATTTTACAGTTTATTATTTCCTGAAGCACACTTCCACAAAATTGAGTCATTAAATTAAAATTTAACAATGATAATGGAGTCTGGGTGAAAGAAGCAGTTAAATCCCTGGTTGCTAACCAAGAGATGGAGGACGAGTCTGCCCAGCGGCATCTCAAAAGAAAGCACAGGACTCGATTTCAATCAGCCACGGAAGAACCTTAAACCCAACCTCTCCTGGGACACCCATGAGGTTATCATGATTCAGAATAGACTTCATGGTAGTACATAATCTTTTAGACTTAGTGGCAATAGCTAATCTTAATCTAATTACCTTGTTTCACCTGCTTTTGAAGATATTTCAGCAAAACTCAAAAACCCATATTAGAAAGTTTTGAAGTGAACCAGCCAATGTGTAGGAAACTAAATTTAATGACTTCTATAATCACATTATATCCAATATTCTGTAATGTCTTACACCTCTAAGTACCTATTTGGTACTGTTGGGCACCATAAAAGTCAATTCCAACTCATTCTTACCAAATATGACAGAGTAAATGTTCCCCATCGGATTTTTCTACACTGTAATTTTTTTGAGAACAGATTACCAGGATTTCTCCTGAAAAACTGCTGCATGTGTTTGAACAGGCAGTTTTTCTGTTAGCAGCCAGGTGCTTATCTAGAGTGCACACAGGCTCTACCTTTTACATTGGTTGTATTACTAACATTAGACAACTCATAAAGTTTAAAATAGCTCCTTCTATATTTAAACCTACCATAATAAACAGAAATTCTCATTGAATAAGAGTAAGTTGTACAGAGGCATAACATAAGTACAGTTGTCAAAAGCTGAATAGCCAAATATTGTCTTATAAAATATAAATTAACAACTGAAGAGTGGTAAAAAAAGAAAGAAAGAAGCTGCTAAAACTGTTCATGAGATTTGGTTTTTGTAGTTTGAAGGATTAGGTCATGATTTCATAAAGCTTCCAAGTTTATTGACTTAGTAATATGTCTCAGACAATCATGAAGAATGGGGGTTTTACTTTACCTGCAATGCTAATATTAATCCCCTCAGGAATGTTCTAGAAAAACTTAGAGACAACAATTAATTTTCTGAAATTCACAGTGCCCTGAAAGTAAAATGCAGACCAAGTATGCTACTTAAATCATCATGTTATACATGTGTGCATTATATATGTATATGTATATATATATTGTCATGATACAAAACTGTCAAGTAAAACTTTTTCAGTGTCTGTTTTGAGATTTTTCTGAAGATGATTTTTTTCTAATCATTTGAGCTTGGAGGCCCCCCTTCGACTGCACAATGATAGATAAAGTTTCAGTGTCCAATAAAAGTGAAAATGCAGGACTCATTGTTCACAAATAATTAATAACTTCTACATGTCAACAATAGAGCATCAAACCAATATTGGGGCCCTGTGCAACCAGGGAGGGCAGATATTCAAAGCAGCAACTTTATGAACAACATATGTTTGTTCTTCACTGGACATATTTAGGGATCACACTTTAATAATTATGCATTAGGATCTCAATCCTCTTCTGGTTCTGCTTGTTGAAGGTTTTGTCTCATTCATAGTGGATCTCCCTCTGATATTTATCATTAATTACCATCAAGCTGTGTTTCAGAAACCTGGGCATGAGTATCATTATTTAATAGAAAAATCTCAGATGTAATGATATATGTGAAAATTTAAACATATTTATAGATATAATTTGTAAAATTTAAAAATTACCAAGCTTCCTCCTCCAAATTGCAATGCTGAAAACTTATTTTAAAAATAGATCATTCAAATTATGTGTACAAAATTTTAATGATCCTTTAATTTATAATAAAGAGTCATGGTGATACAGTAGTATGACTAACTGAAAGATTGGCCATTTGAACCCAACAAGCACTCCAACCGAAGAATGAAATGTTGTTAGTCTATTACTTGATGGAAGTGGGTTTAATTTATAACCAGTCCACTCTTGTCTCATTCTAAAAATATACTTATTTTTAATATATATGACTTTTAAAAGGATATCATAAATTTAAGGCAGATTTTAATTCAAGTCATGGCAAGAGACTTTTTCCATATCATTCAAATCAGAGGTGTACTTTCTCTCCCTAAAGAGTGTCTTCTCTTTATCCTATCTGCTATTGCAATTATTTTCTTTTCTACATTGTAATTCAGAAACCACAAAACATGACTTATAATCTTTGTAAGATCCACAACACCAAACAAGATACCAGAAACATGGTGTTAGCTCAATTTAGATTGCTTCAGTGTTTTTATATAAAAAAAATCAAGGGTATCAAATTTAATTGTCAGTATGCATATCTTTGCTTCATAATTCTGTTGTGGTTATAACACGGTGAAAAACTTGGCTTTTCTTCAGAATGATTGAATTTTGTTTGGCTTTCTAGAAATGTCAAGCTGCAAAAAGATTAAAAGTATTGACTTTTACTCAATCTCTTTAATACATCTTTAAGCACACCTTTAAAATTACTTCTGTATCAGAAGACCACATGGTATATTTTCTATAGCTATGGTAACTTATACAGATAAATCTGAGAAAACTAACTCAGAATATACATTTTATCTATTTATATTTTGACATATATACTTGATACATATTTTAGTACTTTCCATTAAATTATACAGTTTTCCTTATCTTGAGGGACAAGTAATCAGTCTTAAATTCAAATAGGGTAAAAGAGTAAATAGGAAACACAATAATAAAAGCTTCTGGTTAGATATTTTCAAATAGATGCAACTTTATAATTGTATTGCTCTTCTAAGATCCTAGGGGAAAGGGCGGATGTTTGGAGAATAATGACGGCAGCGGATGTGCAAGGGTGCTCGCTACAGGATGTTTATTTATGTATTGGAAAAACAATGTTCGACCCCCTAATAAAATGATTTTTAATTAAAAAAAGATCCAGTGTAGAACAAATGGCTGGCTTTAGGATATAATGTAAAGTGTTTCAAATCTATTCCATGACACTGGAAAAGAAAAAGTTATTTATCTACTGAAAAAAGAACAGTCTTTGGAAACCCTCTGGAGAACAGTTCGATGCTGAAATATGTGCTCTTCATGAGTCTGAAGCACACACACTAAGGTTATGAATTAAGACGCCTTACTGGAGTATCTTTTTAATTTTAGAATCATTTCAAGAAGGGGATACATTGCAGATATGCCATTCAAGATGTGTTATGTGACAAAGTGCAGTGAGACAGAGTCCATTTTTTAATCAATGTATTCTTTCTGTCCTACTTTCCATGATTTTTTCATCTTTTACTGTATACTTTTCTTAGTGTATAGTCATTTAAATCAAATGTCATTTTGTGAATAAGGTAGAAGTCTGTGCAGTAAAGGGGAGAGTGACACAGGTGGCATTAACACAGAGGGGTGGAAGTAGCAGGCTCATCCCAGAGATACTTGGAGGGTAGCCACGTGGTGGTGGGGACAACGAAAAGGTGATGGTATAAAGGGGAGTTTGGTTAATTAAAGAGACTTGGATAAACAAATTAATGCATGGTGGAATTTGATAACCAGATTAGTCATTGTTGAGTTAAAAATAAACAAATGAGACAACTTTATTGAAACCTGTGGTGCTGGACTAGAATTGGATATATGCTATTATGGATTCAAAGAGTTCTGATTCATAGAGGTATTGACTTTGTGGACGATGGAATGAAATACTGCTCAGTGCCATGCCATCCTCACAATTATTGTTGTGTGTGAACCCATTGTCCCAGCGACTGTGAGCATTCTTCTCTCTGAGAGGCTTCCTCTTGGTTACTGATCTACCTTACTAAGCATGGCGTCCTTTGCCAGGAACTGCCCTCTTCTGTCAACATATCCAAAGTTCTTAAGACCAAATGTTCCCATTTTTGCATTTGAAGAGCATTATAACTCTATTTCTTTTGAATCCAAAATGTTTGTTCTTCTGACAGTCTATTTGTCTTTTGAAATTTTTTTCCAACACCATAATTCAAATGCATCAATTGATTTTCTGTGTTCCTTACTAACTCTACAGTTTTCACAAATATAGGGAATGGTAGAAAATGCCATGGCTTGGGTTAGATTTGCCATAATCCTCAATTCGACATCCATGATCTTCAACACTGTCAATGACAAATCTTTGGCAAAAGATTTGTCGAATATAATATTGTTTTGATTTCTTGCTATTTGCATTGATTGAGGATATCCAAAAAGATGAAATTCTTGAAGTTCAATATCTTCCCAATTTATCATGCTACTGTAGGTTGATCCATTTGTGAGGATGTTGGTTCTCCTTACATTGAGTTCTAATCCATATTGAGTGAAGTCTTTATTTTTCAACAGAAAGTGTTTCGAGTCCCTAGCTTTCTTGAGGAAAATCGTGTCACATGACTCTTTGATCATGGGCACTCTAGTCCTAATGGATTCTGTTCTTCATTTAGTCTAGTTTCTTAGATTACTTGCTCAGCACAAAATTTTAACAAGAATGGTGAAAGGCTATAACTCTGAAGCATGCATCTCCTGATTTTAAACATATTCTCCTTTGCTCTGTTCAAATGACTGCCCTCGGCCCAGCTATAGGCTCCACATGTGCACAAGTGTTTTGAAATTTCCAGTCTTTGAATTATTTATAGCTGATTATGAGCCACACAGTAAAATACCCTCAGACTGTTAGGAAAACAAGCAACAATCTCACTATGAACTAAAAGCGAAGATAAGAAATTAAAATATGTGATTATCAGGACAGTTCCCAAAACATGAACATGATGTTCAGACTGTTATTGTTGTTAGGTGCCATCAGTTTTTTTCTTATTCATAGGGACTCTGAATAACAGAGTGAAACACTGGCATTGTACCATCCTCACACCTGTTCTCCAGGTTGAGCTGCCTATTGCAGCCACCTTGCTAATTCATCTTACCAAGGGTCTTCCTCTTTTGCCCAGCCCCTCTGCTTTACCAAGCATGAGGATATTCTGAAGGCACTCGATTCTCCTAACAACACGTTTAAATTACTTGAGAGAAAGTCTTGACTCTAAGGAGAATTCTGGTTGCACTTCTTCAAAAACAGATTTGTTTGTTCTTCTGGTGCCTTAATGACTACAAGGTGGGCTGCTAACTGCAAGGTCAGCA
Organism: Nesogale talazaci; assembly: GCA_004026705.1. NCBI lineage: Eukaryota > Metazoa > Chordata > Mammalia > Afrosoricida > Tenrecidae > Nesogale > Nesogale talazaci. Next base: position 34,522 of record PVJH01007718.1, read on the forward strand.
GTAAGAAACCATCAGCCCCTCTTTGGGAGAAAGATGATGCCTTTTCCTCTCATAAAGAGTTAGCCTCAGAAACTCGCAGAGCTCGTCTTCCCAGGCCTATAGGGTCCCTAAGAGTCTAAACAGACTTGATGGAAGTGAGTTGGTACTTTCACTAATTTTCAAAAACACCATAGTTCAAATGCGTTGACTTTTCTTTTCTCTTCTGTATTCCATGTCCAACTTTTACACGCATTTGAAGCGACTGAAAATACCATGGCTTGGGTTAGCACACCTCATTTTTCAAAGTAACATCTTTGCTCTTCAACACTGTAAAGGTGTCTTGTGCAATTGATTTGCGCAGCACAATGTTTTTTGTTCCCTTGGCTTCTGATTCAGTGAGCACTGTGGATCCAAGAAAGATACAACCCTTCACAACGTCAATCTTGCCTTATCTATTGGTAAGGTATTCTCTGCGGGTCCACTTATGAAGATTTGGATTATTTTTCCATTGAGTTGTAATTCATACTGAAAGCTACAATCTTGATCTTCATCAGCAAATGCTTTAAGTCTTCCTCATTTTCGGCCAACAGGGTTTGTCACTGACAAAACATCGTTTGTTAATAAGCTTTCCTCCAATCCTCATGCAGCATTTTTTTTCTTGTTTTAATTCAGCTTTTCTGATAATCTGCTTAGCATGCAGTGTAAAAAAAAATTTGGGAGGATACAATTCTGGCCTTTTCTAATTTTATCACATGAAGCACTTCCTTGTTTTCTTCTCAAAACTGCCTCTTGACCCATATACAAGTCCCACATGAGTACAGTCTTGTGTTCTGGAGACTGCATCCTTCTCAAGACTATACATAGTTGATAATGATTCACACAAATTCATTTGCATAATCAGTTAAACACAGGTAAACATTTTCCTGATATTCTGTTCTGTCAGCCAAAATCCTTCTCACATCAGCCATGGTAACCTATGTTTCACTTCTGCCTCTAAGCTCAGTCTGAATCTCTAGCAACTCCCTGTCTATGTACTTTGGTAAGCATTGTTGGAAGATTTTCAGCAAAATTTTACCTACATATAATGTGTTAGTCTGGGTAGACTAGAGAAACAAATCAATAAAACCTCTTATGTGTATAAGAAAGGGATTTATACACAAGAGCAATTGAACATGGAGTAAACATCTCAGCCCAGTCAATTTCAAGTCCATAAATCCAATATTAGTCCATATATCTGACAGCAATCTATAAAATCCTCTTCAGACTCATGAAACACATGCAATGTCACTAAATGTAGAAAATTCCAGGTTATTGGGTAGAAAGTCTTTGGAGCCAGTGACATTTTAAACATCTCAGAATTGGCAGGGACCTCTACCTGTCTTCTCAACATCTAGGGCTGCTTCACGGTGGGTCCATGTGGCTTCTCCTCAGGGATGTCTCCAGGAAGTGAGCCTTGTTAGGTGAGTGTCTCCAAAGGAGTAAGAGAGTGTCTTCTGCTTCCAAAAATGAGGCACCTGATTTCCCAGAATTCTGAGAGAAGACCATGCCCACACAGATGATCTCATTGACTAGCTCCAGATTAACAGGTTAGTCTTCATTCCTACTTTATTAATCTTCAAATTGACACCCAATTAGGTGACTGTCACATAATATTAATGGTACTCTTTGGCAATTTAAGCATTCTGCTGGATGACCTTTATTTGTAATGGGTAAAAATATGGATTTCTTCAAGTCAGTTGGCTAACTAGCTCTCTTAAAGTTTCTTGACCTAGACTCACTCCCATCAGACATCTGTGAGACACTGGCAGTCCTTCTAGTTTTGAGGGCCAGTCACCAGGTAGTCCTCTGCAGAGCAAGTCAGGCTATCTGGTCACAGGCAGCATACAGGAAGGCGGGTAGGTCACCAACAGTCAACCAGATAACAGGGTCCAACAGTTCCCCAGCTCAAGAGATGTATATTCCAGTAGTGTGACAAAGTAGCTCTTGTAGGAACCTCAAATTACCGAGACACAGTCCACAGGTTAAGTGTCCCACAGGTAGTGTAGCTTGCAAAGGTAGGCACAGAATAAGCAAGGCAGCCACACACAGGTCCAATGATCAAAGAACAAGAGACAAGAAGGCAAGGGTCACTGAGCCATTTATCTCTCCACCCTTCACTGAATCCCACATATGCTCACTGGCTATGTTGGCACAATAAAAGTTGACTATTACAATGGTTGAAACATTTCAGTTGATATTCTATCAATTCCTGGAAATTTGTTGGCTAATGCTTTCAGTGCAGAATGGGATTCTTCCTTCAGTACCAGTAATTCTAGACTATATGTTACCTTTTGAAATGATTTGCTAGTAACCATTACATTTTGCACAGTGATTTTCTGTATTCTTTCCATCATTTTTATGCTTCCTGCATAATTCAATATTTTCACATAGGATCTATCAATATTTGAAGATTGATTTTTTTTCAATTGTTTCAGTGTAAACTATGCTGAGTGTGTTCTTTTCTTGGGATGTGCATATTTAACTATAATTTTTTTAACTTTTTCAAACTACCCTTTGAAGTTTGTGTGGCAGTCACCTAATCTGGTGTCAATTTGAGGATTAAGAGTGTAGGGATGGAGTCTAGCCTGTCAATCTGGAGATAGCCAATGAGACCTCTGTGTGAGCATGGCCTTCTACTGAGAATGCTGGGAACTGTGGCAGTTTCTTCTTGAAGGTGGAGACACTATCTTTCCAGGTTCATTTCCTTGGAGACTTTCTGCTGACAACGCTCCCTTGGAGACTCTCTACTGAAAATGGCGACTTCCTGTAAGATATCCCTGAGAAGCCCCATGGAGCTACCCTAGCACGCTGAGCTGGACAAGTCACATGGATGCAACCAGACGTCTGATGTCAGAGGAGACACTTGGAGACCCCTGGCAGCACTGAGATGTTTACACTGCCTCTGGATCCAAAGGCCTTCTACTCCATCTGTCTTGTGATCATCTTGCATTCAGCACCATTGCATGTGTTTTGCAAGTCTGAAGAAGACTTTATAGATGGGTATTGGACATATGGACTGATATCAGACTTGTGGGCTTGGAATGGACTGGGTTGGGATATTTCCTTAATGTTCAACTGTTCAAATCAAGGGTTTATTTACAAAGAAGCAGCCATCTCAATGAGATATCAGTAGCTCCACAAAGAGGAAGTACACAGACTAAGCTTAGTCATTGAATGATTACAAGGCAGATAACTGGAAGTCAAAGAAGGGAATAGTATCAGAGCCTACACTGTGAGATTTGGGTTTGCAGAAGGTGATGGATCACAATGGAAGCCCAGGATCCATTTGTGGGATCTATGGAGGAAATAAATCTACACAGGTAAGAAAATTTACCTCTTTTCATAAAGAAAGAACACTCCATAAACATTCCATTTTTGTCAGATTTTGCCCATCTCCATTCTGTTGAATGCTATTTTCTCTTCTACCAAGTTAACTCCAAGCTATCTTCTAGCCCAGGACTTACCCTTATTTATCTTCCCTTCTTATCCCTTATAACCATCAAAGTCTCTTTCTTTTAGTGTTAAAACTTTTTCTTGTTTCTTTAATCTGTCCTTCTGTGGTGGTTTTCTCCTTTATATGAAAATGACTTGAAGTGAAAAATTATATCTTACTCATTCTTTTTATTTTTTTTCCTTCCCACAATGAGAATCAGATTTCTGGCATTTAATAGATTTCCCTGATAGTTCAGAGGATTTAAATTACCTTGGGAAGCTATTTGATGTGATAAATAACAGGGATTGTTTCATAAGCTATAGTAAAGACCAATTAACTAGTGTAATTAAGGTTATGCTTTAAATTGTGATAAATAATATTTCTCAAAATAGATTATATATTTCTAAGTCATATTTATTAAGTTGAGTCTTAATCTTACTAGCATTGCCTTAAGTAAATCTACTCCACTAGAATCCTTCAAAATGTTGTAAAGGAAGAATATAACTTTGAAAACTAAGGTGCACCAAACCATGATATTTTCCATTGCCTCATGTGCATGTGAAAGTTGGACATTGAAGGAAGACTGAAAAAGAATTGATTCATACGAATTATGGTGCTAGTGAAGAATATTTCAATAAAGTCAATTCTCTAGGTTTTTAAAAATTGTCTTAAGTTAACTTATTATATTATTAAATCTTGCATAATTTTGTAGTATATATTGGAAATTTTCAACAGCAAGAAAAATAAACATAATTCTGCTATATGCTACTTATACAGCTAAGTTTGAGCTGCTGAATGTTTAAATTAGAATTCTCTCCAGAGAAAACAAAATATAAATAATATTTTAAGTAATTAAAACAGTAGGCAGTATTTAAATGCTAGATTCTATCATTTTAAGTACCTTTTTATACAGTTTGATTTATCAGCATCTCATTAAAATTCTTGTACTGTAAAAAATGCTAAAATACTCTTTTGACTAGCTGAACCTCTCAGAGTACATTTATTTCTTAGCTATGTGAATATATTTTACATTCATTAGTCATGAAACAGCATGTTTTCTTTTAAGAAGGAATATTTAAGTAACTTGCCAAAGCTGTTAAAGATAGCAAGAGACATACAAAGTTTCACTAGATATACAAGTAGTACTAGAACATACTGTCCCAATAATCTCCTCTCTACTGGATGTTTTACGTGATTTTAAAATTGACCTCACTTAGGTGAAAAGTGGAAAGAAAAGAAACCCATTTGGAGTGATTCTACTCATAAAGTGCAATATTTTTTGCAAAATTTGTTTTAAAGATTTCCATGCACACCAGTAAATGAATAATGGAAAGATTATTTCAAAATCATTAGAGTTAAACATAGGATTAACTCTTTTGTGTGGATATGTCTATTTATTTCCAAAATAAAATTTCCATCTGCAGAACTACTTTTCTTGTCCTGTATTGGTGGATTATATATATTTTGTTAGATTGCTTGATTATTATGAATTGAGGAACAAAACAGCAAGTAAGTCACAATTTATCTTATCTATGAGGTCTGTACTGCACAATTTCGACTTCTAGCCATGGACTGGACATATATCAAGATACACAAAAACACAAAATGTAGATTTCAGTTCTGAATGTGCTGCTTTTCAAAAAATATAAATATACATTGCCAATATAGAAACTATCTGTCTCACCTTTTCCTGGAGTGTCTTTCTTTATTCTGAAACAGGCTCAAAAACCTCACAGAGTAGCACTATATGAAACAAAATTATTTTGTCAGAATAAATGTCATTTATCAATACATCTTGAGAGTAAAAAATATTTAATGGAAGGTTTAGTTTTAAGTATCGGTATACAATGTGACCATGTAACTCTCAATACCCATTCCACCTATCCAATTTTATGTAGATATTTGTCTACTATTTATTCCTCTATTCAAGTCAATCATTAAAATTCAAGATCAGCCTTTAAATATAAACAATAAGCTCATTTTTGTGTAATGTGTGTCACATTAACATCTTAATGTGAGAACAGGAGGAGAGATAGCATCTTTTGATATGGTCATGTTGCCACTGAAAGGATGTATTTCCCATAGATGTTGTTATATCAAGGGAAGATCAGACTTAAAAGCAGACAGGGTTTACTGTAAGGAAAAAAAAAATAAGATGAATCATGTATACCATTTAAAAATTTTTAGTAGGAACATTAAAATATGTGAAATTTATTTACTACATTTAATTTAATATACATCAAATATTATTTAATGCAAAATACATAACATTTTAATGCTAACATTTTGAAATTCAATTTATATTTTAGAAATATCTATTTCATGCATTTCAGAGGCTCATCCCACTAGTGGGTATCCCAATGGCTAGATCAGATCTAAGTCTTAAGTACAGGATAGAAAGTTTTTAAAAATATAATCAACTTAGATGAATTGCCTGCAAAAAAAAGTATCTAAACAGGTGAGAGAGCATAGAAAATACTAAGAACAGGACATTGATTGCGAAAGCTTCTCCCCCCTTGCAACAACTATGAAATCAGCAAGTCTATAAAGAAAAAAAATAATTACAGATAAGAGAAAAGATAGATTTAGAAGGAAGGATATGAATAAAATAAAAGTTAATTTACTGTGATAGGTAGTTTCTACTTTAATTTTGTCGTTCAACTTTATGCTTCTGCTTTTCTATCATCAGCTTGGGAATTACAAATGGGACAGAGTAATTAGAAACCTTGGGCAGAAAAATGTGTATCTCTAATTTTCTCAAGACTTCTTTTCTTCTGTAAAAACCTCTTGCTGTCATTGTGCTACCATTTTCCCATCAGTGTCTCCAACTGCGATGGATTGTGTGTTGTCGTGATACAAGTCATGTCACTGGTATTTCAAATACTTGAATGATCAGCAAAGGAGAATGGGTTTCAGCAGAGCTTAAAGACTAAGAGCAGATTATGAAGAAAGCATACGCTGCCATTTGAGAGAAATCAGCTGCTGAAAATCCTGTGGATGTCATCAGAACATTGCTAGTTATTAAATAGAAGTGAATTATTTTTGGAGCTAGGACAAGAAGATGAGATTCTCGGGTACTAGGTAAGGCACTCAAAATTTGTTTGAGGAAGTGTTGTCTGCTTAAATTAGAGTCAACTCTAATAATGTGAATGGAGTAAATCCTATGAGAGTAATACCATTGAGACATTCATTTGCTGAAAAGACACAACCAAAAATGAGACGATCCAGCTGTAAACAATTAATAATAGGAACTAGAACTATACTAAAATGAATTTATATTAGTTGTTAAAAATTAAATTGAATGTATAGGGCTTATTATTCTAGATGTTAGGAAACTGAAATGGACTATTTTCACCATTTTGAGTCAGCAAATCATATGTTTTACTATGTTGGGAGTGGGGCAATCAAAAGGATTAATGTTGTTTCATCATCAGACAGGACATTTTAAGAGCTTTCTGGAATAACAGTGCTCTGTGATGGGATTCTATCTAGTCCCACACAGGAAATGCAATCAATACAACTACATAATATTTAATGTAATGGCCAACCACTAAGTCTAGTTATGCAGGAACTGAAGAATTCTAACATCTTCACTCTGAAATTGATCAAACATGTAATCAAGATGCAAAGACATTTGTTAGTTATTGGATTCTAAACTTGCACAAAGAAAGGAATACTACTTGGAAAATATACTTTTAGTGATAATAATTAAACTGGAGATTTCATGATAGAATTTTGCAAGACCAAGGACTTCATCACAAATAGCCTTGTCAACAACACAAATATCAATTATATAAATGTGGAATTCTCCAAATGGAAGACCCAGAAATCAATTTTCCCTACAACATCTATGAGAAGAGATGGTGAGCAGTTTCATATCAGCAGTAAGAAACAGGAGAGGGACTGACAGTGGACAGAGAAACAATTTTCATTTAAGTTCATGCTGGAGTTGGAGACTATGAAAACAAGTCTATGAGAGCCAAATAGGGTTGTGAGTCTATCTCAGCCAAATTCAAGATGATCTCAACAACTGATATTCACATTAAACACTAATCATAGGAGACCTAATAGCTATGGGATGACATCAGGAATATCAAATATGAAGAGAACAAAAATAAAAATAGATGTCATGAGAGACAATGAAACTTGCTCTTAATCATAAAGTAGAAAAGAGCAGTGGAAGAAATGATGAAGTTAAAACATTGAACAGAAAGTCTCAAAAGGGAGTTTGAGATAACAAAGAAAAATATGTAAAGACCTGGAGTTAGAATAACACAGTGTATCTTAAAATGAAAGAGCTAAAGAAAAATATTGCAGTATTGAAACATTCTATGGTCAAAATATTGAGTGGTGAAGGAAGAATGAACGGAAAATGGAAAGAATCACAGAGTCTTAAAACAAACATTCAATATTCCATTTCAGCAAGTAGTATATGATCAAGATCCAATAGTAGTCAAGCAAGAAATCCAAGCTGCACTGAACACATTAATCAAAAACAAGACTGCCAGAATTGATGGGATATAAGTTGACTGACTGGGCCACCTGACTGGAAGACATGCATGTTTGTACCCATTCCAAAGAAAGATGACTCCAGAGATTGCTTAAGTTATTAAATAATATCCTTTCTGTCACATGCAGGTAAAATCTTGCTAAAGATCCTTCAATAATGATTTCAGCAATACATTGACAGAAGGCTGTCAGAGGTTCAGATCGGATTCAGAAAAGGATGTGCAACAAAGAGCATCATTGCTGACATCAGATGGAATTAGATTGGAAGCAGAGAATATAAGAAATCTGTCTACTTCCATTTCATCGACCATACAATGGCATTTGATCATTTTAGTCATAACAAACTATGAAGAATGAAAATTACTGAACACTTCATTGTGTTCATGAGAAAACTATACACAGATCTGTTCTGTAACAAAGGGATACTACATGGTTTAAAAACAGGGAAAGTATGCACCACGGTTGTATCCACTTACCACACTTTTTCAGTCCATGTGCTGGATAAATAATCATACAACCTGGCATATATGAGGAAGAATTCAGAATTGGCAGTAGATCAAGTCTTTGTAGCAAACTGAATTACACAGATGATATAACCTTGCCCAATGAACTTGTGGAGGGGCACTTGAAGCACTTGCTGAAGAAGATCAAGGATTGCAGCCTGCAGTATAGATTACAAGTCAATGTAAAGAAAACCCAAATCCTCACATTTGGACCAATAAATACCATTATAAAAACTGGGAGAAATTTTGAAAATCTCAAGATTTTTATTTTGCTTGAATCCTCCCTCATTGTTCATGGAAGCAGTACTCCACAGATCAAATAATTGGGTAAATCTGCTAAAGAAGAAAGTTTCAAAGTATTGAAAAAGCAAGGCCATTACTTTAAGTACTAACGTGCACCTGGCCCCAATGATGGTATTTTCAGTTGCCTTACACATATGTGAAAATCAGACATTGAATAAGGAGAACCAAAAAATAACTGATATATTCGAATTATGATGTCAAAAATATTGAAAGCACCATGGATTGCTAAAAAAAGATAAGCAGCTGCTTCTTGGAAGAATCCCAAGCAGAATGCTCCTAAGAGGTCAGGATGTAGACACCTCATCTCACATTCTTTGGATACATTCTGAGGAAAGAACAGTCCTTGGAGAAGGATGCCATGCTTGGTAAAGGCCAGGAGAGTGGAGGAGAGGAAGGTACTAGTCAAGGTTGATTGACAAAGTGACTGCAACAATGGGCTCAAACAGTTGTGAGAGTTGTGAGGCTGGCAGGGACCAGGTGAGGTGTGTTTTGTTGTGTATGGGCACTCCATGAATTGGAAACCACTCCAAGGCACCTAGCAGCAACAACAGTTGTATAGAATCTGACTAACATAATGAATACATAGCATTGCACACGAAATAACATTTGGGCCTTTGAGCATTTCTTTTCAGTTTATTTTCTAGGGAATATTTTGTATACAAAAACAAACAAGGAACGCCACTGTCGTCGAGCTGATGATGACTCACAGAGGCCATATAGGACTGTGTAGAACAGCCCTTGTGAGTTACTGAGACCATAACTATTTGCCGGAATAGAAAGTCTGATCTTTACCCTACTCAGTGAGCATTGGTGGCTCGAATTGCTGACATGGCAGTTATCAGCCCACAACGTAATTACTATATCAACAGAGCTCTATAACTGTCTTATATATTTCCCATGGAATGATGAGAAATAGGTCACAGTTTATAAAATAACAAAGAAAAATATGTTTTGAAATAGTATTGGCAATAACCAACTAGAAATGAGGAGCTGAGTTTGAACCGTGACAAATGCCTTACCAAAGATAAACAGATTATTGATGACAGCATTTCAGATTTGATTCTTGGTTCTGATTCTCTTTAAAATCTATAGTTTGTGGATTTTAATGTTAAAAACTTAATAACAATGGCAAATAAGGTGCAATCCTAAGAAGAAACAAATTAGGTAGGTTAAATGTGAACTTGAGTGTCTTGTTATAATACTTCAGCTGGAAAATATGTAGCTGATCTGAGGATTTACTTCCCCATATACCTTCCTTGTCTATAGTGTTGAAGTATAGCACATCATATATTTTTCCATTAAAATAACAATAAAAATCAATATTATGCCTCACACTTGCTATTTCATATTATTTTATATTTTACTTTGACTAGAACAAGACTTATTTGCTTTTCCCTCCTCCATTCCTGTTTTCACACATTGGACTTAATTATTTCATTACAAGTTACTGAATGGAATCATACAAAATTAGACATCTCTAAACATTTGCTACATGCAGCTGGACTTGGGAAACACAGGCAGGTTTCCAGAACCCACACGCATACACAGGCACACATACAAACAAGCCATGCTGAAATGAATGAAACTATTCATAGAAGTAGAGAGAAGGACCTGTACAACTTTGAAAGAACTGCTGTTCCATATATACATATTCTCCCACATTTACCATCTTTATTTGTAAAGTGCAAATCTGTCTGTCCTAAGGTTAGGCTCTTATTCATTATTCACCACTTAATATTCATTTTTTCTGGGAAATGATAGTAGTTTGAATATTTAACTGGCCCATCATATGAAAATAAACAGTATGGTCAGCACACTCCCAGGCAAGTTAAAAGCAGCAATTGAGAGAGTTGAAACTGACAGTTGAATTCATAATTCATTCATTTGAATATACAATTGTGAGACTCTCTGAACTTGACCAGGATTTTCTTTCTTGTGCAAACTCATTTGTTGTCAATGATTGGAAAGTTTTGTAGAATGGGGAGAAATGGTATGTGTCAGGGTATAATAATTGCACAGGATTATACACTTTTTTTTCTCTGAAAGACTGGATAAATTCATTTAAGTCCTCTCAGACGATTTTAAGACCTGCAGCATGAGCCTAGAAGCAGGAAATAGAAATGTTAAGCTTCATTCATTATTGTAAATGTAACTATGTTTTGTTGATTGTTCAGTGTTGTTCTTTTCCATTCAGACCAAATAAGTGGCTATATATAATAAAGCAAATAAGTAATTCAGGTATGACAGATATAAAAATTTAAAGCTAATTCCTCCAGTGAGTCAGGGTTTCCCCTATCCAATGACATCCACTTCTTATATTTCCAAGGTTTCCATGTTAATAATGATCCAAAGTGATATGGAATTTATAAAAATACTAATGATCTGTATGAACAGTTTCATTCATATTGCTAGTACATTTTGATCTCGGTAATAATAAATTGATGACAGTATATTGATTTACCAATTATTACTTGTTCTCAATATTTACATCTCTGCCCATAAACATAAGAAAGCTTGCCTGTGAAGATAAGGGACAAATCTGTAACTTTGCTGCTTTGTTGAAAACAATCTGTCCTTTGTTTTCTTTTTTTTATTTCTGGTTAGATTTGAAAGTAATGAACAGAGGCTAAGTGGACCAAATGAGAACACCTGGGCGCATGATGCTGACTAAATCTCAGGAGGCAAGATGTAATCGATCATGTCTATGTAATGAAGCTAATAAAAGTCCCACACGCCCAGACTCAGAGGTACTTCCTGGTTGGTGACCCCGCACTGGGGACGTCACACTAGAATTCACACTGGAACTTATAGGTCTCCTTGTGAAAGTGTTTTTTGGGGGGGTTATAATATTTATGCAGTAATCCTGGTATTTACGGTGAGATTATGTGAGTTTCCGAGAAATTACAAACCTCCAGGAATGGCAGTGAGAGCCAGGAAGGGTCGCTGTCTATTTGGCAGAGTGGAGGAAGTTGTCCTTCTAACGTGTGAGTGGTGATATATCTCTGAGGGATGAGGGCCATGCCCCAGGGGCAGCTGTGTGAGGAGGAAGTGAGAAGGTGAAGACAAGATCCATGTTCACTGTGCTAGTCTGGGTAAACTAGAGAAACAAACTCATAGGAACGCATATGGATAAAGGAAAGGTTTATATACAGGAGAAATGCAACATTGAAAAAACATCCCAGCCCAGTCTAGTTCAAAGTCATAAGTCTGATATTAACCCATATGTCCGATATCAGTCTATAAAGTCTCCTGCCCACTGACAAAGTCACAGGTCAGTGGGTGCAGAATCCCAGCTCCGGCAGGGGTCTCCCCATGGCTCTTTGCTTCCAGGGCTCAGGGTCCATCAACAGTATCCAGTGGTGGTAGAAGCAACTCAGCACTGGCAAGGATCTCCACGTGGCTTCTCCAGCCTCAGAGGTCTGGTTCCATCAGGGCAAAGCCGTGTGGTTTCTCCTCTGGCTCCTTCAGCTCCTCAGACCTTGCCTTCTTGTCTTATCTGTCGTTCGTTGTCTCTAAGACTAATTCCCAACAACTGGGGAGATAGCATCTCATCTCCACATGGGAAATATCGCGAGATTTCCAAGAACTCTCAGGAGAAAGTCAGGCCCCCACAGAGGCCTCATTGGCTACTCAATAGCTATCTCCAGATTAACTGAGTAGACTCCAACCCTACATCTCAATCATGAAATTAACATAAGCAGATGACCACCACATTTACATTACAGAGCTCATATTCATGTTGACACTCCCTTACTTAGCAATGAAGATAGGCTTTAACTGCACAACTCCTTTGCTGAGTGCAGATTCAAAGAAATAAAAATGCACAGTGTGATTTGAAATGAACATATCTTAAATAGTTAAAGCACTTGGTATATGCAAGAATAGAAGCTGCCCGCACAAATGATTTATATTCTACCTAGGCTACAAAAATAAGTTATATTATCGTGTATAGTGAATTTAAATAACACAAATTGATTTCAGTTTCTCTTCAGATAGGGTTTCCTGTTTTTTTTTTTAGATCATTTTATTGGGGGCTTGTACAACTCATCACAATCCATACATCCATGCGTTGTGTCAAGCACAATTGTACACTTGTTGCCCTCATCACTCTCAAAAACATTTGCTTTCCACTTGACCCCTTGGCATCAGCTTCTGATTTTTCCCTCCCTTGCTGCCCTTCCTCATACATCCTTGATGATTTATAAATTATTATTATTTTGTCATATCTTGCACTGTCTGACATCTGCCCTCACACACTCTTCAGTTGCATGTCCCCCAGGAAGTTTCTGGTTATATTAAGAGCCACTTGCTATTTCTCACATCTATCTGTCTTTTCCTCAGGTACTTTTACAACATATAACTTTAATCTTCTGCTGTTTTCCTAGTTGAAGGGAGACTTTACTTACTTTTATGACCATTTATTATGCTTAATGGAATATCGTGTTGGAGTAGTTCTTCATTAATAGTCAAGGTTGCTGATCTTTCCCCCCCACCTCTTCAGTGCTCCATGTATTCTGAAACCGATCCAGAACTTTTGTCCTATCAGATATTATCTTGCCTTACATTCCAGATTTCTCTTTTTATATCTTTGTATAGTTTCCATTTCTTCACTGATGGTCTCCCTCTTCACTTAGTATATCCACTGTGGCTTTAAATATATCCAGTTTTCAATGTGTTTACTATTCCAATACCTCTCTTATCATGGTGTTTGTTTTAGCATTCAGTCAGATTTTAAGGCAGATTTCTAGAGGTTCTTTAGGTAGGTCAAAACCCAGAAATTCTAGAAGCTCAGAAGTTCTCAGTACAATTTAGTGAGACTTCTTGAAAAGATGTCTAGGCTCTAGTTGAAGCCCATCCTGGTTTTAAGGTCTAGAATTGTTTCTAGATAGAAATCGGATGTGGTAACTTGTGTGTTGCCTTTCAAAAATCAAGATACTGGGTTTCCTATATTCCAATATTTATAAACGCATTTAAATACATGCTTCCCAGTTTCTAGTTGTTTTTGGTGAGTACCTTATTCTATACTGATTACTATGTCAGCTAAAAATGAAACTTTAGCAATTTCAGTTTTCATAGATTCTATCAGAATCATATTCCAAAGAATAAAATCTACACTTCCATTTTTCTCAAATTTCACTAGGATTAAAATGATCAGTTATTTTTATATTAATGTTTGAAACTTGAACATGTGAAAATATCATGTTACTTTATTTTAACCTGTATTCATTAACACCTGGAGCAGTTTTCTGATCACTTCCCATTTACTTTAAGTCATCATTACCTGTCTGTACGTGATTAAGAAGACTTTATCTTTTCCTTATCTATTTCCTTTGTAGAAATACCAGTGCTCTCAAACAATTCAATCTTATATTGACATGGTCTACATATATATTTTTAATTTATAATATATGTCTTAAATTGTATCAATATGTACACCAATTAATTATAAAAAACACTATGCATTCTCATGACATTGTTCTATATAGTTATAAATAGTATTAGGAAGTTATTCTAGTTTTGTGCTTCTTTTTTAGGAGACACTTGGAGGCAATTACCAATTTTCTGAAAAAACTTTATTACAAGAATGATGATCTAATATTGCAAAACTACCACTTCCAAAGTAACTGAATAACTCTACCTAAGTGGGTTTAAACATTGGGAAAACTGACCATTTTATTTAAACCGCTGTCTTCATTGTAGGTATTTTTAATGGCTTGTGATATGTTTAGTATAATATAACTTAAGAAGTTACTTATTAATTGATTAAAATGGAATAGTGAAATAGAGCTAAATTAATTCATGTAAGAATTTGCTCAAACCGTACCTTGCACTAGGTATAAGCTGAAGTTATGTAATGTTTCTACTACTTTGAATAAAATTCCTTTTTCAATATTTTACTTGACTTTAGGGTGATAAAATCATTACCTCTAAGAGTTACCTACTCAATTAAAATGTTTAATATGGAATATATGTCAAATCTTTACCATGAAAAAATTTTAAGAATTATATGGAAGTTCATATTTAAAACTATGGATCTTTACTAATAGAAAGTTTAGACAGATCGATTTAAGTTCAGACAGTGTACTATGAGAAGCCATTTGGCTTATATCTGATCCCAAGGCAGAGCAATTTCATGTTTGCAGAATAAAACAACATTTCGTAAACTTTTGACAGTTTACTAGTTGTAAGTTTTCAAAAGCAGGTCACTTGGCATTTCTTCTGCTATGCCTCTGTGTAGATTTAAGCAGCCAGCCTTTTGGTTAGAAGCCAAGGGCTTAACCATTTACATCACCCAAAACTATTGCCATTGAATCAAGTTGAACACCGTGCAACACTATGTAGGATTTCTGAGGCTATAAGTCTTTTTTTATTAAAATAATTTTATTGGGGATTCGTGCATCGTTTTTTCACAATACATACATACAGGTATTGTGCTAAGCACCTTCACATGCCTGCTGCCGGTATCAGTCTCCAATATCTGCTTTTCCACTTGAACCCTTGATATCAGCTTCTCATCCTTCCCCTTCTGTCCCTGCTTCTCCCTCCCCCACCAACCCTCAATATTTTATAAATTATTAATGTTTTGTCATATCGTACACTGCCCAACAACTCCCCCGGCCCACTCCTCTGATGTCTGTCCTCCAGATAAGAGGTTATGTGTAGATCCTTGAAGTTGGCACCATCTCTCTCCCCCACCTTCTCTCCACCCATCTGGTAAATCCAATCTCACCACTGGCCCCAAGGGGCTCATCTGTCCTAGGTTCCCCATTTCTCCAGCTCCCCTCTCTACCAGTGTATCTTCTCCAGTCCAGCAGGATTTGTAAGATTGAGTTGGGACCATGCCAGTTGGGGGTAGGAAGCCTTCAGGAACTAGAGGAAAGTTGTATGCATCATCGCTACCTCTGCATCTTGACTAGGCTGTCTCCTCCCCAGGACTTCCCTGTAGTAAAATTACCAGATTTTAACTTTGGTAAAAGGTGACACCATTGACAAAGGGGGGAGTGGGGGTGGGGAGATGGGGTATATTCCCTTCCCATTCTCCCGCCATTCCCTAGCTTGTTGTGCATTCTTTCCAAAAATCAGGACTTTTTAAAAAACTCCATTAATTCATGAGATGCAGGAAAAAATGTTGAAAATGGTTTAAAGTGACGTCTGGTCACTTTACTTAAGGGAATGTCTAATTGCCCACAAGTGGGCCTTGGGTCCCAACCCTGCTCTCCGCCTCATTCGTAGTGATGTGATTCTTGTTCTTGATACCTATCCCCTTCGACCCTTCTTGATCACACAGGCTGGTGTGCTTCTTCCATTTTGGCTTTGCTGCTTCTGCGCTAAATGGCCACTCATTTATCATTAAACCTTTAAGACCCCAGATATTTTATCATTTGGTATCCTTGCGCCATCTGTTTTCTCCACTCTGTTTGCCTCCATACCCACTTGTCTTCAGCAATCATATCAGGAGGGTGAGCACATATTGATATGATTTTTGTTCTTTGATGCCTGGTTCCTGATTCTTTCAACACCTCATGGTCACACAGGGTGGTGTGCTTCTTTTATGGTGGACTTTGTTGCCTGAGCTAGCTGGCTGATTGTTTAGGCTCAAGCTTTTAATACTCCAGACACTATATTTTTTGATAGCTGGGCACCATCGGTTTTCTTCGCCACTTTTGCTCATGCCCCCACATGTCCTCAGTGGACACCTCGGGAAGGTGGGCACACAGTGATATGGTTTTTTTCTGTTTCATGCCTATGAACTAGCCCTTTCAACATCTCGTGGCCACACTGGCTGTTTTGTTTCTTCCATGTGGGCATGGCCACTTCTCAACTAGATGGCCTTTTGCTTATCTTTAGTCCAAGGTCCACTTGCTACCCCAGTACTTAACCTGGCAGCATAATGACAGATTCACAGACCAATGGAAAAGAATAGAAGCCAGTAGCATATAGACAACTGATTTTCGACAAGGGCTCCAAAATCATCAAGTGGGGGGGGGGGTGACACTCTATTTCACAAATGGTGCTGGCACCAATGGAAACCCACACATAGAGGCTGAAAATCTTTATCAAAGCAGAAAAGCTCATCCTTCTCGGAAACAGCCGGGGGTCAGAAGCATTCCTCTTGCCGTTAGTCATCGAATGCTCACCCAGCAGTGCCACTAACTTACCAAGTGACACGGAAACACTGCCACCTTCTCTAAAGCAGCATGATACTATGATTCAGTATACAAATTGATTTATAACCTCCCCACCTATATGGAAATATATGCCTGGAGAGACAGACACAGAAATCAAAACACAAAGACCAATTCTGAAATATGTGAAACACTTTGTTTCAGCAAATGCATTAGAGCTAATATAATTGCTAGGATATTGTCCTAGCATATTTCCCTGCACTTATAGCTTGAGAAAGCTGATAGCCTGATGAAAGAGGCCAATGTATAGATTAATGATAACAATACCATTATGTTTATCCAGCACATATTCAACCAGATTCCATTTGTTAGTTTCTGGGAAGATAATAGAAAACAAATCAGTATGAGCATTCTGGCTTTTATAAATAATTCTATGTGAATGCAAATTTGGAGGAATGACCCCAAAAAAGGGACTGGCTAAGGGGTACTGAAGGAGAAGAAAAATAAATAATGATATCTTAGATAGGTCTTTGAATATCTATGTCATTTGGTACTGTGTCATTTGGTAAGCAAAATATTTTGAATTTTTCAGTTAGGTTTCACAAAAACTCTAAAAGAAAAGTTTTCTCCCAAACTGAGTAGGCATAAATAGACAGAGAAATTTTGAGAACTATGCAAGAATTTTCAACTAATAATTGGTAAAGCTTGAATTTAACCCCAAATTTATCTCCTTTTCAGATATGCACCCTCTAATATAGCCTGGAGATAATATTTTTAAGTGAGTCTTTTAGAAGGAAAATGAAAAATGGGATCTTTGCTTTTCTATTTTTATTTAAGATCTTTCCTTTTTCAGTTCCATGCTTGTTTGAAAAGGCATTGTTGCTTGTCTTTTGCATCCACCCTGGACTGTCCTGTAAGCAATTTCATTTCCCTGAACATGAGAAATTGTCTATTGAGAGAAGTTTTGAAAATGTCTACAGGTGAACTGAAGAATCCAGTTGACATACAGACAAGAGACTTTGACTATGAGATCTGAAACCTAAGACCTCAATGAACCGCTTTAGTCAGTGTCAAGTTTGCAAATACTCCTAGCCACAGACAAAATTTGATGAGGAGAGGCAATTCTCTATCTTCCCATTTATATTATATACTTTGACAAGAATTATTATTATTATAATTACTATTTTAAGCTACTATATTTGGTGACCATTGACTATATAACAATAGATAACTAAAGGAACCTAAATAATAAGAAGACAAAAAGAATATCTCTCTCACTGCCTTGGCATCACTGCTGACTCATAGGGACCCCCTGTGAGTTTCTGAGAATGTGCTCCCCACTCTTTCTCTTGTGGAGTTGCTGGCAGTTTTGAACTGTCAACCATGTGAATTGCAGCCGAACACGTAAAGTTATAAAAAAGACTCTGGTGTACTTCAAACTGAATATGTTGAAAGAGTCAATCTCATGGAATAACATTTCTTTATGGTATCATGCTATTATTCTTTTTCTCAGATAAGGCATTCTGAATTCTGTGGCATATCTTCTTTCTATAATACTCCAAAAAAGAAAGCTACAAAAATGCAATCACTTCCATAGAAAGAATTTCTTTTTATAATAGAATCATCCTAGTGTTAAAAAACAGAAAGCGGCATTTTTGGAAATCTGTTTCCACTCAGGAATTCCAACATTCATTTTACAAAACCTTGTGGGAATACTTTTTTTCCTTGTCTGCGTTCCAGTAGCCTTTTTATTTCCTGTAACTGTGTCAAAAAGCAGTACGAGCTACTTGGAAGAATGGAATAGGTTAGTTTATAATATTTATCCCACATGGTTTCACAGAAGCCCTGGTGGTGTGGTGGTTAAAATGCTTGTCTGACAACTGATATGTGAGTGATTCCAGCAAACCAGCTGCTTCATAGATGAAAAATGTGGTTTCCATAAAGTTTATCAGTCTAATAGAGCATTTCTTTTCTTACAGGATAGCTGTAGGCCAGAATCACTTTATCCCTTCACTGACTTGAAAATTGTTTCATATATGGTCTGTCCTTCTTTCAAAATAAACCAGGGGGACATCAGAGTGGGGAAGCAAGGTCGGGAGGAAGTGGGAGCTAACAAACTCAGGGACAAGGGAAGAATAAACGATGTAAACTTGATGGTGAGCAGGGTATAGGAGGCCTGGTAGAACTTGATCAAAGGCAATGTAACCAAGAGGAAATTCTGAAATCCAAATGAAAACTGAACATGAAAGTGGAATGAGAGGAAAGTAAAGGGAAATAGAAAAAAAAACTGGGAGGAATGGGGCATTTATAGAGGTCTAAATACAGGCATGTATATATATATATACATATATATAATATTTTATGGTGATAGGGAAATAAATCTACATACATAAATTTGTAGGTTTAGTATTAAGGTAGCAGGTGGATTGACCTCTATTCAAGTATCTACTCCCTTGATACAAGAACACTTTGCTCTATGAAATTGGCATTCCATGATGCTCACCTTCATGGAAGGGGACATGATCGCTGAAGACAAAGTGGATGCATAAGCAAATGTGGTGAAGAAAGCTGATTGTGCCCAGCTATATAAGATACAGCACTTGGGATATTAAAGGCTTGAAGATAAACAAGCAGCCATTTAGCTGAGAAGTAAGAAAGCCCACATGAAAGAAGCACACCAGTCTATGTGATCACAAGGTGTCAAAGGGATCAGGTATCACACATCAAAGAACAAAAAAACATATCATTGTGAATGATGGGGAATGTGGAGTGGAGACCAAAAGCCCATATGTAGGCAACTGTACATCCCCTTACAGAAGGATTGCAGGAAGGCGATGAGCCAGTCAGAGTAGAAGGCAGCAATGATGAAGCATACAACTTTCCTCTAATTCTTAAATGCTTCCCCCACCTCCCATTATAATGATCCCAATTCTACCTTGCAAATCTGGCTAGGCCAGAGGATGTACGCTGTTACAGATAAGAACTAGAAACACAGGAAATCCAGAACAGATAAACCCTTCAGGACCAATAATAAGAATAGGGATAGCAGGAGGGTGGAGAGATAGGTGGGGGGAGAAAGGGAGAACCCACCGATTACAATGATCTCCATATAACCTCTACCCAAGGAGACAGATAACAGAAAAATGGGTGAAGGGAGTCATCAGACAGAGTAAGACATGGAAAAAAATAATTTAGAAATTATCAAGGGTTCATGAGGGAGGGAGGGTGGAAGGTAGAGGATGGAGGTGAAAAAAATAAAGAGCTGATACCAAGGACTCAAGTAGAATGAAAATGTTTTGAGAGTGATGATGGCAACAAATATACATATGTGCTTGACACTATCTATGTATATGTGTATGTATTGTGATAAGATTGATAAGTATGAGCCCGCAATAAAATGATTTATATATATATATATATATATATAAAGATATCTCTTAGAATGTACTTCATTCCAGTAAATCCTGAATAAACAAAACAAAGAATCTAAGGTCTTTGTATATTCATGAAACATAAAAGACAATGCATACACTCTCAAACATTTAGTCCACTGAGATCCATCCAAGGGAAGATGTCTCTATGAAAGAGATATTCCTGTCTGTTCATAACCAGGATTCACAAGTGCATAATTGAGCACAGGAAGGAATGAAAATAAAGCTGACTTAAGAAACAAGAAAAAGATCTAAAATGAATAGTAAAATTATCAGTCCAAATTGAAAAATAAAATTGCAGAAAATTTCATTGAGGTTTTATTTATATGAAGTTAAGGAAAAATAGGAAGAAACTGTAACGCCAAGGGTGACTGAGAGAACGGGTTACAGTTCTTACATATGAAACTATAACCACACTTGATCAATAAGTTTGAATAACTAAAAGCATGCACTATCTAAATATTAGCATAAGCATGCATGGCCATGCACACACATACTTATCTGAGCTAAAGTTTTATTTAGTTATGAGACTAAAAATAAAAACACTTATCTCTATGAGCCCAGGAAAAGTTACGAACAAAAACTTAAGACTCATTATGAAACGTACACACCCAGACTTTGAGAGGGAAAATACATATGAACGAAACGACCAAAGTTGGTTTTCCTCAAGTTTTTCCTGTGTAACTGAATGGTAGAGGACAATGCAGAGTGATCAAAAATTTTATTGAAAAGTATGGAACTAAAAAATTCCATACCAACCAATTTATTATTCTAATTCACAAGTAACAGAACAATTCCTAAATTAAAAGACAAATATTCATCTTGTGGAAATATATTAAGTAATCAATGATAAAATTCAAGTGATAAAATAAAGGTCAAAATATGAAGGGACTTCAAAATTGGTTTATAAAAATTGAAATTAAAAGATAAAGATTATTTTCCAACATAAGCTCCAACAAAATCAAGAGACTTTTGTAAGAAATTATACTTAACATTTATGATCCCATCTTTAAAGAAATGAAGTCAATGGTACTCCCTAAAGATATTTAAGATTAGGGGGAAAAGAACTCAGTGGGAGCTAAATCAAGTGGACAATTCATGATTTCCCATGAAAATTCTGGCAAAATTGCCCCTGCTTGATGAAAGGAATGAGCAGGATCTTTGTCACAGTGGCAAACACTTGTGAAGCTGCCCTGACCATCTTTCAGTTCAGGTTTGATTAGCTTCCTCAAAACATGCTCATAATAAGCAGATGCTATTGTTCATTGGCCTTCCAGAAAGTCCACAAGCAAATGCCTTGAGCATCCCCTGAAAAAACTGTTGCCATGTTGCTCAGAGCCCAGACATTATTCTCTTCCTAGCTAAGCAATATCTAATTTCGTCCCCACTCTGTAGCATCTCAGTATTTATTCGCAAAGATAAGTACTAGTCTTCAATTAGGAAAATGATCAAGCGTGACCTCAAAATCTATAGTTTATATATGTCCCTAGTCCACAGGGAACATTATAAATCATCCCCATGAGGTGAATAGTAATTTTATAAGTAGTATCATTAGTTTAACCAATGATACAGAATTTAAAATGCTGTGGGGAAAAGGAAAGTATAGCCATATAGGACAAATGTTAGACTAAAGTAAAAGAATCAGTAACTGGTACTGATTTAAAAAAATGTAAGAGGACTCTTCATTTAAACAATAAGGGTTCAAGATAAGGCAAAACTTTTGATAATCTCATTGACAAAGGTAAAATCATATATGTCTGCTAGAGTGAGATTTGTCACAGAAAAGTAAAATGAGTATGAAAATAGAAAATGTATGTTAGTCTTGAATTGCCATTTACTGGACCATCAAAGCAAGTTATTTCAACCAAAGTGTAATGACTTCCAAATCCATAATCTTGGGGTAATAGTCATTTGCTTTATCTCTAGGGAATTTCAACCTAAAGTCAGTTCCTTTACTTTGCTACAAATGTGTTTAAGGTAAAGTCCAATTTGCTTAGTTTCCAAATCAGATCCTTCTGCTGTGGCCAATGATTAATGTTGTACACCTAGAAAGGACAAAATCTAAAGTTTCAGTAGTTTGTAGCATGTGGCGTTTGTCCTCAAGAGCTAGATAGAAACTAAGTCAAAGGTGCCCAATTAAGAACATAACACTAGACATATTCCTCCCTTGGAGGGGGGTGGTGGTCTATGTCAGTAATATTATGCAATCTCCCCCGTGGTAGGTTCCCCACTCATTTACCCATTGCAAGGGCAATAAATTTTTTGGCATGGCTCTGAAGCCAAATTCTCTAACTTTCACCAAATGACCTCCTCCGGCTTGGGTAAGAAGATGGGAGAAGATAATGCAGAATTCACCTTGAACTGTGAATGGGATTCCCTAGAGAACAACCAGCTGCATGTAAAATGAACACCCTGCGAAGTAGGAGGAGGGGAGCTGGGAGTGGAGTGCGTCTGCTGGACTCTAGTCCCCTGCTCAGTGAACTTCCTGGGTGCAGAAGACAGCTGTAACATCAGAGAAGCACAGGAGAAGCAGGAGCCAGACCACAGAACAGGGCAAAGGACTTTCTGCCCCACGGGGCAAGTAAGGGTGGGTGTTTCTGTGCTGGACACCAGGGTGCTTCTGGACACTGAATTGGGATATTTGGGTTTGCTGGCCCATGGAAGTGGAACTGAGACCCTTTGGGCCACAGCTTAAGTGGTATGCCTCTGGGCACTTAGGTCAGGACACTGGTTTTACTCACCCATGGGAGTTCAAACTGAAAGCCTTTCAGTTGAGCCTTCCATTGGAGGGGATGCACCTTTGCGTATTTATGAGCACAGTGGAAAGAACTTTAACATGTCTGCATATACAAGTCAACCCCAAGCATTTCTCACTGACATAACAACTTGTTAACTCACTTAATAAACCCTTTCACTGATTTAGATGTAACTGTGGCAATGGATAGTAGTACCTAGAGATCAACTAGAGAATATTCATTAAGATTGCATAATCAGCAACAGAAGTGAAACCATTTTCCCCAAGAATGATGCAACACCGCCCGTCTGCCCCAGCACACCTATGGACCATTAAAGTTCCCCAAGGGCCCTGTAGGAGTGGCTATTGATTTGCAGTGACTGTCCTGTGGAGCAATGTTATATGGCAGGAACTGATTAGTATTCTACCCCCAATATGAGAAACTGACACCAGACCAGATGATAGTGCCTTGGTCAAATTGGTTATTAAGATGTACAAATTAGGGAGTTGTATATGGATTATAAGCATTAGGCAGACAAAACACCTTGCTTCCTGGGAAGCTGAATTAGAAGATTACATGACCTAAGAATGGGCTCTTTAAACTGATGGCTTCTTCTTTGTGCTTCAAACTAAGTGTTTTTTAAACACATTTAACAATTTAGTGTGTTTTATTTCTTACAAAATAATTCCTGGCTTCCTGTCTCTTCTCCAGCTTCACGGATCCAGCCACTCACTCCCCACCTCCAGACCCGCACCATGGCCATCAGTGAGCATACTTCATTACCATCAAGCCCGACTGCGTGCATTGAGGCCTGGTGGGCAACAGCATCAAGCACTTAGAGCAGAAGGGATTCCACCTGGTGGCCATGAAGCTAGTTAAAGCCGCCAAGGAACACCTGAAGCAGCACTACACTGACCTGAAAGAGCGCCCCTTCTTCCCAAGGCTGGGGAAGGACATGAACTCAGGACCCATTGTAGACATGGTCTGAGAGGGGCTGAATGTGGTGAAGAGGGGCTGGGAGATGCTGGGAGAGACCAACCTAGCAGATCCTAAGGCAGGTACTCTCCATGGGGACTTCTGTAGTCAAGGAGGCAGGAACAACACTCATGGCGGTGATTTGGTCAAAAGCACTGAGAAAGAAATCAGCCTCTGGTTTTAGCTGGAGGAACTGGTGGACTACAAGTCTTGTGGTTACTTATGACTGGATCTACAAGTAAGAGGCAGACAAAGCGGTCCTGTCCCTGTGGGCCCGTTGTCACTGTGCCTGTGCTATATACAGCTCTTCCTCTGGGGCTGGAAGCAATGGAATTGATGTCCTGTCTCCTTCCAAAGTCTGCTGCCTCATAAAACAAAGCCTTTGGAGACTGGGGAAAAAATTCCTGCCTAATATTTCATGTATAGTTCCATGAATTTACTGAAGTCTCTTGTGTAACAGAGATAGTATAAAAGCATTGGTCGTACTATTGGGGCTATTTAGATCTGTTAGAGTAACACAATGAATTACAATTGCAAGCATCCATCAACAAATATTTGCTGAGAATCTACTATATGCAAAGCTCGTTGAAGTACAGGTACAATATGAGCACATAACATGCTCCTTCCAATGAGTAAGATAAATGTCAACTAAGGAAGCCATGTCATACAGTAACCAGTGCTCTGAGAAAATAGAGGAGGGTCATGTATAGAAAGGACTGCAACTTCAGAAAGGCGGATTTGAATAGATTTCTAATAAGGAGGGGGGTCCTGACTGAAATGAGGAAGCCAAGTTTTTAAAGGTCCTCATGAAAATTCTCTGTAACGGGCCCAATGTTTGGAGGGCTTGACATGTTTTATGAATAGCACAGAAGCAAATCTGAGCACATGGTAGTTGGAGGGGCTATGGTAAGAGTGCAGCAGCAAAGTCCTCAGATCAATTGGGCCAATTGAAACTTCATGGGTACTGGATAACCAAGAGGCTGTTTCAAGTGGAGAGAGATGACTCTCCTTAGACTAGTGAAGAAGTTTCCATCATAATTGTAAAGAACTAGGTGCCGCAGTTTGTCAATCATTGGGCTGCTAATGGCAGTTTGAACCAACCAGTTGCATGTGGAGCGAAATACAGTGGAGTTTATTGGGGGAGCTAATAAGCTACAAAATGGTAAGGATACAGGATGCAGTTCTGATGTCTTCAACACGTCTTTGCAGCCTTGCTGGCAGGCCTTACTCTGTGAACAGAGGAATCTGCCTCTCTGCCTGTGCCCCACCACATAGACAGTGCTCCTCTGCTGTCTCACGCTCTCAGCAGGGCTCCTCTGCTCTGGCTGATCATCCCAGTGCTGCCGTCTCCTGTACCTTTGCTGCCTCTGCCAATTTACACAGGGATCTCACACATATTTCCACTGGTCATTCTTCTTTTACTGATTGGGATTAGTCATGAATAAAAACCATTTCATAGTTCAATCACATCCAGCAAAATTTTACATTGGCTACCACAGTTTCCAAACATTATTTTTCTATATGGACTCCTTAATGTCATCACCCCATCACCCTGTGTCCACCACCTTTGGGACCCCCCCTGACCAAAACCCTTATTCCACTTATTGACTGAGGCTCTTCACTGAGGTTTTCATAAACCTCAAAAATGGGGGGAAAAATTATCGCTACTTCAGATCAGTGACTCCCAATGACATAACATTTCTGTAATCCTCCTCATATGTACAATAAAAAGTATACAACCCCCAACAAATAAACATTTGGAAAATAAGTCAAGTCCAGCATGCATCAGAGGGAGAATCTGCTGACAAGTTGTATCTGGTCCAATCAGGCTTGTGCCTTGACCTCTGTACTTGACTCTCCAAAGCACTCTGTTTGTTAACTCCTTTCCTCCTATCCCTCAACTGTGGAGAGAGGGAGTTCACCCGAGGCTTATTTCCTATAAGTTCCACCAGTGAATCTTGGACTCTTCCCCATCATCTATACCCTTCTGCAAGCCACATTCTCAGACTTAGGGCTCTGAGATTAAACCCTCCCTTTGACTGAAGATTGCATGCTTGACAATCCTTTGGTGACTGGTGATGATGTGCTTCTTCTATGTGGATTTAGTTCATATCTCACTCTGATGGCTGCTTGTTTGGGGACAAGCCTTTAAGACCCCGCATGCTATTTCATCTGATAAAATAACACCATCTCCTTGCTTGGTCACATTTTGCTGTAGCACCCACCTCCTTTGTATTTCCTTCCTGGAAGTGAGTGTTCAGTGGGATTTGATGTAAGAACTAATTGGTCTTTATTTGTAGCTTAGATTTAGTGTGGGCCCAAAACCCATTCCTGGATTTCTCTTTGTTTTTTCTTTCAAATTATTATTAATTGGAAATTAACCCAAATGACATGTCATTGCATCGTTCAATTTCTTCCAGCAGAATTATATGATTGCTTCCATAATTGATTTCCAAACATCCTATTTCTCCCTAGGTACTTTTACATCATCTCATTTTTATTACCACTTTTTCTACTTGTTATCCCTGTTAAGTTCATTAATCCTGGGTTTCATTTACCAAAAAACAGAAGAATTGTATCACAACCTCAAGAAGGTAGTCCCCCTCCTAGGAAATATACCTTGATATGAACAATGACCAAATGCATAGAATGATTGTCACAGGTTTACCAGGATAATGCTTGCAAATCTTATTACAACACATAGGGCATCAATATAGCATGACCTTATTTGTCCACCATCCACAGCTCTCAAAAATTGGTACCGCTCTCTTTGGCTTCCGCAGATACCTTGTATTTTCTGACGTAAGTCCTCAAGTTCTAGGTGTATCTGAGGTGGAGTCCAATTCTCCCTGTGGACTTCATGCATTGGATCTCATTGGTACAGCCTCTGGAGCATGGTGTGCACCTTGAAGATCCAGGATTCACTTTTCCCAAGAACCCCAGCAGGCATCTCGCCTGAGTTCCCCGGGATGCATTCAGAAGGTTCCTCCAGTCCATACCTCCAAAGGCACTCCCTTCCCCACCCCATGCATCATCATTGTGCCCCAAAGCATTTTCAGTCATTCTTGCAGCATAATGTGCTGCAGACTCTTGATGGCAGTGAGGTCACCCCAAACAGCTTGAATTTGGCCCTGGTAAGACCTAGTAGCTTGATAAAACTTAAATATCCCCTCACTGGACTGTAAGCTGTGCAATTTTATTGAATTAATTTTCAAGCATATATTTTACACAATATATTAACCAATCTCTTTTAAGATTATGACCCAGACAATAATTCTGTGGGAGTTATAAAACCACAGCTAAAGATTTCACATAAAATTATTCATTCCACTGAAATAAGGGAAATATTTGACTTGTTTATCAGTTAGCAATGACAGTTCTAGACAGTGAAAATAAAGCAAATTCCAGGGAAACTGAAGAAGTGAAAAACAGGAAGCACAAAATAATATCACATTTAGCTACTCCCACACATTTAACACACCCAAGGATCATGACTTTTAACTTTAAACAAAACCTTCACAGATTGCTTATTTCTAATTTTATTCATACCACTTATTTTTAAAAAGTAATAAGGATGATAATTAATTATCAAAAACAATAAAATTAACTGAATTTCAAATTCTAAATGTAAAAATAAAAAGTTGGGTACCGCTAAATATGATGCAAATATCTAGACCCCTCTTCGAAGAAATTGTTTGGTAAACTCAGTGAGTATCTATATAATTGTTCACTCGTCAATGGATAAGATCCTTAGCTTTGGCTGAGCCCCGGTGGCCTAGTGGTTGCGTGCGGAACTGCGGCCCACAGGGTTGGCAGTTCAAATTCAGCAGCAGCTCTCCAGGAGCAAGGCTGGGCCTCCCACTCCCACCAGGGGCCAGTAATGCCCCCCCTCCCAAAAAGATCTTTGGCTTCAGTTCCCAAAGAACTCAGGTAAGCAGGAGCTAACATATGTTGTGAACAATCAGAACTAGAAAGATAGTCAATCACCGATAATTAGTTAAAAGTAAATATTCTGATGAATGGAGGATAATTGCTAAGGTTAGTATTCTCTGATGGTTTTAAGAATGACATTTGTGTAGAGCAAAAAAATATGAAATGATTTAAAATGATATAAAATTTATTACTAATATATATATATATTTAGTAAGCGTCTTTTCTGTCTTACGTGATAATTTAAGGTTTAGGTTGAGTGAATAATGCCCTACCCACTAAAAATTCCCCTAAGCCTTTGTATGTGTGACTTACATAGCACAAGGGATTGTGAAAAGATCTTATTAAAGGTGGAGAGATTATCCTGGGTTATCTCTTGGGGCTCCACATGACAGGAAGATCCTTTAAAGGGGGATCCAGCCTGCTCAGAGCGAGAGGAGAGATGATGACACAGCAGAGGTTACACAATGAGAAAAAGGATTAAGAACTACATGCTCTTTGCTTCATAGATCTTGAGCCATAAGGCAAGAATGAGGGCCTCCTGCAGAAACTGGATAAGGCAAAGAACCAGACTACCCCTAAAGCCCCCAGAAGGAATTCAGACATGCTGACACCTTGACTTTGTCTGAAAGACCTTATACGAACTTCTGACCTCCAGAGTTGGAATATAGTAAATCTGTATTGTTTCCAAGCACTAGCTTTTGATAAAAAAGATCATATTGCCAAAACAAAAATTTCACTGCCTTTGAGAAGAATCTGACTTATAGCATATATTACATAACAGAGTGGAATTGTCCTATAGGATTCCCAAGGCTGAAAATTTTACAGAAACAGATTGCCACATCTTTCTACTTAGGAGAGATTGATGGGGTTGAGCCTTGACCCTTTTGACTAGCTGTGTCTAGCCAATGTAGCACCAGGGCTCCTAACTAGGTATATTCACATGTTTTTTAAAAATACGTGGGCTGAGCCCCGGTGGCATAAGTGGTTGAGAGCAGGACTGCGGCCCGCAGGCTTGGCAGTTCAAATCCAGTGGTTGCTCTCAGGAGCAGTGCTGGGTAGCGCCTATGACCACCAGAGGCAGTGATGCCCCACCCCCAAACAAACAAACAAACAAAAACACATTGAATTTGCAGGGAAGGGAGGAGATGAGCTAGTCAGGTACATTATAGCAATAATGAAAAATGAAATGTTCCTCTAGTTCTTAAATGCTTCCTCCCACCCACTATCATGATCTCAATTCTACCTTACAAATCCAGCTAAACCAGGGGATATACACTGGAGCCGGAAACATGGGGATTTCAGGACAGGTGATCCCTTCAGGATCAGTGGTGAGAGGGGTGACACGGGAAGGGTGGAGGGAAGATGGTGTAGAAAGGGGGAACCAATTGAAGGGATTTACAAACAACCTGTTCCCTGGGGAATGGACAACAGGGAAGTAGGTGAAGGGACACATCAGGGAGTGTACCATATGAAAAAATAATGATAATTTGTAAATTATTAAGAGTTCCTGAAGAAGGGAGAGTGGGGAGGGAGGAGAAATATGGGAAGGTGAAACCAATGACCAAATAGAAAGAGGATATTTCGAGAATGATGATGGCAACAAAGGTACAAATGTGATCTGCATACAAGTGATACATGTATTGATCACGATAAGAGTTGTGTAATCCTCCAATAAAATTATTTTAAATGTGTTAAATTAAATTATATATTTTATTTAATTGAATCTATAAAATATTACCACATACAAACCTAATATAAAGCTCAATTTTTAAAGTTTATTTAACTTGTGAATTTTAAATGTAATTTTGAAGGAAATGTTTGAATAATCCAAGAAAAATTTTGAAATCACATATTTACAAATCTAGTTTAATAAATCAAAATAAAATATAATCACAATGGTAAATGTAATATAGTCTACATTTAACTATTTAAAAATTTAAATATATGAATACTTATCAATAAGTGTAATACTAATGAATACTTATTACTCTTATTAATAAGTATGATAAACTAAAATCTTAAATATGAGGATAATTTAATGTCTTACATATAAATATCACAACAATGCCTAAAACTCTGCTAAGCTCTTTTATAATCTCAATTTGCAATCATAAATCTAAAATAAAAACTCAATCACACATAATTAAGTTAAAACTATTTGTGCAATGTGCTAACATACCCACATCTGAAATGCAAATATGAGAAAAGACCAATTAGCTCTAAAGGTTTTAATTATTCTACTCCCTTTAAAACCAGTTTTATTGCAGGAGCTAAGGGTATGTAAACAAAAAAGGCAATCACTTGGTCCTATGAATACTGAGGCTATAATCTTATTTAGAAAAGTTTAAATAGCATCAAGAATTTTTGGCTAAAAAACATGATTCTAATACTTCCTGTGACTTTTTTTATAGCCAGTCTGAGAATAATTGCATACCTTAATGAGAAACTGATCTCACAGCTCAAGTCATCCATATTAAAGTTAAAAATTCATCACTTCTACCTTATTCACATCTGTAAACCACATACCTATCCCAGGACGATTCATTACTTCATTCTTTATTACCTGTCTTTATCCTGAATCCTCTTCCTAGTGTTTCTATTTGAAAGGTTAAAATTTTCATAGGTACTTAAATAAAAGCCAACTGGATTTGGGTACATTTCACATCTATTTTTAGCCACACAATTTTAGATTTTAGCATTCTGGAAATAAGACTGAAAAGACCTCTTCTAAGTTATCTTAAAGATTTTTAATTTGGTCATGCCCTTTTAAGGGCATGGACTCAGTACACACTTATCTGTCATGGTCTGGCAAAGGGTTATCTGAGTCAAATACATGAGACGTACGGTTGAAAAGGATGACAAGATAATCCTAGATACGCAGTGCAAGGACATTCAGCACTCTTCAGAGCCAATCATGATGGGAAGTCATAGGTTGATGCTAACTAAGGCACTTCTTGTTTTTATGTGTTGATGAGAAGTTTGAAGTCAAACAGAACTTCAGCTTCTTCATCACTCAATGGAGACTTTGAGGTTTCCAGATAGGAGAATGAAGGAGAACATAATCTTTCCATTTCCGATGGTCTGCTTTGGCAGAAAGTAAACAAGTTAAGTACCAAGTTAAGTCCAAAGTGCCATGAAATCTGACTTTTAGCTCTGACTGCTGACCCAGGAATTAAGATAAAGATTCCACAACTACTAAACAAAAAGAAGATAGCCTGTCTAGAGAAGAAAATGAAATTATATAGCCAGGGAGCACATGATTATACACAGAGTGAACACATTGACTTACCTCAAACTTTTAGCAAAGGTTGAGGAGCTAATCACTTACCTAAATGAACTCTGAATTATTATATTTAATTTTGCCTAGTAAGTCATTTGAATTAAAGTTAACTCTTCCTCAAAGTTATAACACTAAAGCAAACAAAAGGTTTTTGCATTGCACTAGTAAGAGACGCATGACAATAGAAATAGCTTCACCTGAAGACATTTCTGGAAAATAGATACAGATTGATAATATTATTTGAAATTGAAAAATAACACATTGGTTAAAAACCCAATTGATACTATATTTCAATTTTTTCAAAATTATATGTATTCAAAGAGATTATTATATCAACAATTTTCATTATGAAATAATTTGCTTAATATTAATTTTTTTTTAATTTTGTTAAGTCAGATTTAAGATCCTAGCCTAATTTTATACTTAAACATATTTATGTACATTTTCAGATCTAACCATATAGTAATTACTATTTCAGCATATTGAAGAAAGAAAA
Source organism: Nesogale talazaci (assembly GCA_004026705.1). Taxonomy (NCBI): domain Eukaryota; kingdom Metazoa; phylum Chordata; class Mammalia; order Afrosoricida; family Tenrecidae; genus Nesogale; species Nesogale talazaci. The sequence continues at coordinate 66,264 of PVJH01007718.1, forward strand.
AAATTAAGCATATTAATGACTGATTCGTGGAAATTAAACCTAAACCACTAAATAGGGAAAAGAGTTACTTTATATTAATAATAGTTAAATCCCTGCTACATGTAGAGCAGTTCCAAATTTAAAAGAAAGAAAGATGATTTTTTTGGGGGGGGTGGGGCGGGGAGGCAAAACTGCCTCTGGTGGTCGTGGGCGCTACCCAGTGGTGCTCCTGAGAGCCGCTGCTGGATTTGAACCGTCAAGCCTGCAAGTCGCAGTCCCGCACTCAACCACTTACACCACCAGGGCTCAGCCCCGTAAGATGACTTTTGTAGATGCACATTTTTTCTAATTTCTTTGCCTATTTTAGTTTAGTTCAGACCAAAATCCAAAATGACTCCTATTCAGTCAATTCGAACTCATGCCAAACCGTCCAGGACCAGGTAGACGTGTCCCTATGAGTTTCTGAGACTGTAACTCTTTTCTGGAGTAGAATGCCGCGTCTATTTTCCACAAGGATGGCTGGTGCTTTCAAACTGCTGCCCTTACAGTGAGCAGTTCAAGAATTTTATTTATATGTATGAAAAAATAAGTAGTCCAAGGCCTGTCTACCCTATTTTCTTCCAAAAAGAAGCAGCTTATTATATTTTACAGTATCTATGAATATTCTTTGAAAATTATACCATGTAGTTAGGAAAAAACTTCCAGAAATTACTGAAAGTATGATATATATGCACCACTTTTTTGTGTTAATTAGTTGCTCTTGAATAAATTTGATCTCATCGTGATTCCATGATTGCAGAATAGAATTGTTTCATAAAGTTGCTAGTTATGACCATCGAGAAGCTGATTGCCAAGCCTGTCCCCTGAGGAGCTCCATGGGTATGCACTGACAACTTTTTGGTTAGTCGAGCACTTATGCACTGAGGTGCTGACCACAGACTCTTGGTGATAGCACACTGGCTGCTCCATAGGAAAAAGATGAGGCTCTATAGTTCTGAAATATTGTCCCAGAAGCCAAAGGGGCAGTTCTACCCTGTCATTTAGAGTTCCTTTGAGTGAGAATTAGCTCAATCTTAAGCAAAATTTTAAAATGTCTGGAAATTAAGAATCACACCTTAAAGGTAAAGGTTCAAAAAGGAAAAGTCCTCTAGGTCCACCCATCTTGTCACATGTTTTATAGATTTATCATTAATCTTTAATGCTGATATTTTATTGTGTGTATGTACAAAATGTTCTTCATCTATACATTCCATGATGAACACTTAATTTGTTTTCCTGTTCCTGCGATCATGAATGATGGTGCAATGACTGTGGATGTGGATATATCTGGTCATGCCACAGTTCTTACTTGTCTAGGATATACAGAAATATTATAAGGTATTCTTCAGTCCAAATTTTTATCATTTTCCATAGTGGTTGCTAATTATTACAGTACAATCAGCAGTGGATGAAAGTTTCACACCCTCACTCATCTCTCAAGCCCTTGCCAATACAAGTTGCTTGTCCTTTGCTTGCTTGCTCATTTTAAACTTTGATAATAATGCAGTGGTAAGATAATCTCTTTGTTCTTAATGATTGGTTTTCTCTAATGACTATTGAGGAAACCTTGTGTCATTAGGCTACTAATCACAAGGTCTGTGGTTCAAATCCATCAGTCACTCTGAAGGAGGAAATTAGGCTTCTTCTACCCATAAATAGTTATAGCTTCAAGAAAACTAACGATCAGTTTTACTCTGTGACATATGGTCTCGATGAGCCAGAATTCCCTCAAGGGCAGCGAGTTTGATTTGTTTTGGTTTTAATGGCTAATGACTGATAGCCTCTCTTCTTGCATTTGTTAGTTGTGTTAATAGCTTTTTAAGGTGGAATGTCTGTGTATATCTTCTATGCAATTTTCAATTGGATTGTCTTGTGATTGAAGTGACATCACTTTCTATAAATTTTAAAAATCAGTCTTTTTCTGATATGCCATTGCCAGAAATATGTTCTGTTTCTATGTCCTCTTTTTATGAATTTGCTGAATTATTTTGATTTAAATAAAAGTTAATTTTCAGAAGAACTCATTTCTCCACCTTATCTTCTGCAAGTTTCACATACTGGGTTATTATTGATGGTATATTTATGCCACATATTAAAGTGCACAAGCTCCCTCTTATTTATTGATTGATGATCTTTGGTTTTAGCTTGACATTTCGCTCTTTGGTTCAAATTAACTTTGCTTCTGTAAATGGTGAGAGATATGGATCCCGTTTCATTTTTCTGCACATCCAGCTTTATCAGCACCATTTTTTAAAGGGACTATTTCTTCCAAATTAGTTTTAGTTTTAGTTTTACTTCTGTACATATCAATTGATGTAAAAATGCATTTGAGAACATTTCACTCCCATTCTTTATAAACGTATTCAGTAAAATCCGAAGCGAACACAATGAAAGGTATATACACAAAGCAGTCTTACTACCAGGGGAGACACTAAGAACATTCCTCCTACAAATGGGAATGAGAGAATGATATCCTTTGCCATTGCTCTTCCTCAGTATTGCATTGGAAGTCTTAACCAGAGCGGGAAATGGAAATGAAAGATGTTCAAATTTGACAAAGAAGTGACACGTTATCTTTATGTGTAAATAAAGTAAGTCTAAAATCATTCATCTGTAGACTATATAATTCTGTACATAAGACAATCTCAAAGACTCAGAAAACTGATGGAATTAGTAGATTCAGCAAGTGACAGAGTATAAGATTAGCATGCAAAATCAGTTAGAGTTCTTTACACTAACAGAGCACTGAAAAGTTAATCAGGAAAATGTCAATATTACAAAAAAATCGCTGTACATATGCAATGCAATTCCAATCCAAATGCGAATATAATTTTTAAAGAAATTTAAAAAACTGATCACCAGTTACATATGGAAAAGAAGAATCCCAGGATGACTAAATCACTATTGGAAATAGACGCATATAAGAGGTCTTTCATTCTCAGACTATGGAATCTATTATAGAGTTATGGTAATCGAAATAGTCTCATACTGGTACAATGATAGGAAGACAAATGGATATGAACTGAGAATCCAAAAATACAACCAAGTACCTGTAGACACCTAGTGATTAATAAAGAATTAAAGTATATTAAGTGGGGAAAAGTTAGCTTTTTCAACAAATAGTGCTAAAACACTGGATATTCACATACAAAAGAATGAAACAGGAGCCATAGCTTATACCATTAACAAAAAGGACTATAAGATGAATCAAAGACCTGAAAGTAAATGATGAAGCTATAACAAATATCAATGAAAAATATAGGGACAAATGTAGGGACCTAAATAACAGGTATGAACACACTAGGGGACATTAGGAAAATATTCACTTAATAGGAGACAAAATAAATAATTTGGATTTGCTAAAATGCAATATTTAATTCATTCCAAAATATTTTATCAAAGGATCTAGCAGAGCTAGCTCAAGTACAGATTGAGAAAAATGTTCAGTAATATGGGGGAAAATACTCAATAATAGATCAGACAAAGGTCTAAACTCCAAAATCTAAAGAAAAGTACCACAAGAAAAATAAAAATAAATCAATCATAAAATAGGCACTGGGCATGAGTAAACAATTTACCAAAGATGATATTCTGACAGACAAAAACCATATAAAGAAATATTTGTGTTGATTAGCAATACAATAAATATAAATTAAATTAACAATGACATACCATCTCTCATCCATACTTTAGCAAAATTCAATAGAAGAAAAATAATAAACTCTAAGGAAGATGAGAAGAGATTATAAATCTTTTTCGTTGCCACTGCCAATGAAGTAGTTGAATGGTACAATCACCGTGGAAATCAGTAAGGTACTTCCTTAAGCAAATGTTAAAACAAGTGCCTATGAGTCAGCAAACTCTCTTCGAGTCATATGCCCTAGAGAAATAAAGAATGCTTCACAAACAGACATCTGCTCACCTGCTTTTATTACAGCAATTTCCAAAATAGCAAAATCATGAAAACAATAAAAAAATTGGTCATAAAGGAATAGATTTTGTTAAACTCTGATATGTTCAAACAATGGAATATGATGCATCAAGAACAATGACAACTCTCTTAAACATCATAAGATATGAACAAAACTAGAGGACATTAGTCAATCTTACAAAGATCAATATTCACTAAGACCATTATTATAGGGAAAAAGAAAATTAAAGAAATATAGTTTATACACCACAAGACAAGACTTCAATGACTAAGAGGGCAGTCAGGAACCCATAGGGAATAGGGAGAGGGGAGAAATAGGATATTGAAGGGCGGTAGGTGGGGGGAGATAATGGAGTGGGGTGAAAAAGAAGAGATTCAAGTTTATGAAGGGTTTAGTGAAATATTGTCATTAATTTCATTTCTTGATATGGGGTGAATAAAGATAGCAGTGTGCTTAAAAAAAATGTCCTTCCAGATTGCTAGTCCCTAAAGCCTAAATAGAAGTCTGAGTGGTTAAAAAAAGGGAAAGTAAAACTGAAATAGTTTTACTCTTTAATGACAAACAAATTTATTTGGAGAGAGAGTCAGTTGATAAGCAAGTATGTTACTCTGAGGACTAAAGTACAGCTAATCCAAACCATGGTATTTCCAATCCTCTTTGCAAATGAAAGCTGGACACTGGATAACAAGACTGAAGAAGAATCCAGGCCTTTAGATTATGGCGCTAGTAAAGAATATTGAAAGATTCTCAGACTGTCAAAATAACAAACAAACAGAAAGAATACTCCTCAGAGGGAAGATTGGCAAGATTTCATGTTATCTGGAAAGACCAGATCCTGGATAGGGAGATCAAGCTTCAGAAATTAGTGGGACAGGGTAAAAGAAAGACCTTTGAAAAGATGGATGGACACAGTGGCTGTGTGGATGGAAACAAACATAAGAACAATTGTAGGGGGCTAGTTCAAATCCAAGGTCCCATATGGTAGCCAACTAAAAAGGAGGGGTGGAGTAGACAGCAATGTGTAGCAGGGGGCAGGGCACTAGCCTACTCAAGGGGAGCATATTGTTTATATCTCCACAGGGAAAGAGGGACCAAACTTGTGTTCCAGGTTGTGAATGCAGCATGATGACATGGAGCAGGGAGCCAGTGGAGGGGTCTGAGAGCCTGGCCCTGGTCCCAACCATGTGGACAACCGCCCCTCCCCTCAGAGGAATTTACTTTAGAGTAGAGCATTGAAACTACAGCTCTGGGAGAGAGACATATCTGACCAGAGCACACGAGCAAATGAAGAGGGAGGAAGAGAGAGTAGAGTGCATCCTGGCCCACCAAGCCTTGAGACAATATACCCTCCCAGAACAGCCAATGTACAGAGAGGAACAAATGGTCGTCCCCACTATGGAACACTATGTTCCTCACTGACTCAAAGCCCTACAGGGACAACACTGGAGACAAGGGTGGGATTGCACCCAGTCTGACCTCACCACACCAAAGCAAAGGACTAGAGACTTGCCCAGAGCAGGGGAGGGGTGATAGGTGAGTCAGAGGGTGGCAGAGCATGGAGGTTCCAAGGGAGTGCCAAGGATAGACTTTGGGACCAAAGCATGGCACCCCCTTGGGCTCCAGAGGACACTTCTAGAGATCAACAAACAAACCTTGATCTATTTAGAGATTTTTCTTTTTTTATTACTATTTTTCTTTTTTTACAATTTTCCCCCCGGACATTGTTTTTTTTTGTTGTTGTTGTTGTTGTCATTTTGTTTTCTTTTGTCAATTCTTGCTATGTCTTTTTTTGAGTGCATATTATTATCTCTGTAGGTTTATCTAGAGTAGATGTACTGAATGAAAGGTCCAGGTGAGAAAACCAAGCAACTGATGGTAACGGGGGTGTATGGTAGAGGGGGAGGAGGGAGAAAGGAGAGAGTCCTGATTAACACAGGGACAAGGAAACAAGTGATACAAAATCAGTGGTAAGGTGGATGTGAGAGGCCTTGTAGTGATTGATCAAGGGTAACGTAACCAAGAGAAATTACTGAAACCCAAATGAATGCTGAGTATAATAATGGGACAAGAGTAAAGAAAAGGAAATAGAGAATAGAAATCAGAGGCAAAAGGCATTTATAGACATCTAAATACAAGCACATATATTGATGGGGAAACAGAACTGCATGCATATACTTATAGGGTAAGGGTTAAGACAGCAGATGGGACTGAGCCCTGGTGGTAAGATGGTTGTTTGCGAGACTGCAGCCCAAAGGGTTGACGATTCAAATCCTGCGGCACCTCTCCAGGAGCAAGGCTGGGCTTCCTACTTCCACCAGGGCAGTGATGCCAGACACACTCACAAAAAGGCAGCATATGGACACTGGGCCTCCACTTCAGTACTTCCTCAATAAAAGAACACTTTGTTCTATTAAATTGGTGTTCCATGATGCTCAACTCCCCGATATGAACATTGAAGACAAAAGTGTGTGTAAGCAAAAGAAAGTTGATGGTGCCTGGCTATCAAAAGAATAGCATTTGGGATTTTAAAGGCTTGAAGGTAAACAAGCAGTCATTTAGCTTAGAAGCAATAAAGTCCACATGGAGGAAGCACACCAGCCTGTATGATCATGGGATGTTGAACGGATCAGGTTTCAGGCACCAAAGAACTAAAAGTTATATATCATTTCAAATGAGAGGGAGTACAGATTGTGGACACAAAGCCCATCTGTAGGTAATGGTATACCTCCTGAGACCCTTTTGTCCCCTTACAAAAGGGGCTCAGGAAGGAATTGACCCAGTCAGGAAACAGTGTTACAATGATGAAACATGCAATTTTCCTCTAATTGTTAAATGCTTCCTCCCCCGCTGCCCCACAATGTCATGATTCTACCTTAGAAATTCTACCTTAGAAATCTGGCTAGACCAGAGGATGTACACTGGTAGAGATAAGAACAAGAAACATTGAGAATCCAGGACAGATGATCTCTTTTGGATCAGTAGTAAGATTGGCAAGGTGGAGGGGAGGTAGTGTACAAAGGGGAAACTGATTATAAGGATCTACATATAACTTCCTCTCTGGGGTAAGGGAGACATCAGATAATGTAAGTTATGACAAAATAAAAACAATTTACAAATTATCAAGGGTTCATGAGAGAGGAGAGTAGGGAGGGAGAGGGAAAATGATGAGCTAACACCAAATGCTCAAATACAAAGCAAATGTTTGAGAATGATAATGGAAACAAATGTAAAAAATTTCCTTGTCATACAATTGATGGCTGTATGGATGGTAATAAGAGTTGCATGAGAACTTAATAAAATGATTTTTACCACAGGGCTGGCGGTCCAAATCCAGCAGCAGCTCGCCAGGACCAAGGCTGGACCTCCCATTGCTACCAGAAGGCAGTGATGACCCCCCCCAAAAAAAAGTTTAAAAAAATAATAAAATGATTTTAATTAAAATAAAGAATAATACCCCATGTATTTAAAAAAAAAAAAAAGAACAATTGAGAGTAGCATACAACTGGGCAGTGACTCCTGCTGCCACGACCAACTTAACAGCACCTAATAACCAATTGAACAACTGGTTAGTTTCAAGAATGTTTTGGTTGGAAGCTAAGTAATTACTTAACCATAATACCCCCAGGGATCGCTATTTTCACAGGCCTTGGTATTCAGCACTGTTTAAGTGTTAGTTTATGGAGGAAAGGCAGACAGTGGTCTGTTCTGTTGTATGCTGAGCCCCTATGAGTTGGAACTGACTCCAGGGCACCTGGCAACAATTGCCGAAGTAAGGAATTCTGGTGGCCTTGAATGTTGTCTGCTAGATTGTTAACTAGACAGTCAACAGTTTACCTCCATGAATTTTTCCGTGGAGAGAGACTTTCTCTCTCATAAAAATGTACAGCCTCTGAAAACCTCAGGGACAGCTCTTCTCTGTCCTACAGGATCCATGTGAGTCGGTATCATCTCAATGGCATTGAAATGTATAATTATGTAGTAAGCTCCATCTGTTGTATATATATATGTGTGTGTGTGTGTGTGTGTGTGTGTGTGTATTGCGGTACATATTTCTATAGAAAGCTATGTATTTAAAAATTGTAAGATATTCAATAGAAATTTTCAATTCTAGAATTCCTGACAATTGTGCCCTTAAGCAACAGATATAAAATTAAAAACAAAAAACAAAACACCAGAGGGTAGTGAGGCCCAAAAAAGAAAACAAAACAAAACAAAAAAAAGAAAATAGTTTTATAGGGCTGAGCCCCAGTGGCGTAGTGGTTGTGCGCGGACTGCGGCCCACTGGGATGGAGGTTCAATTCCTGCAGTGGGGCTGGGCCTCCTACTCCCACCACCGGAAAGCAGTGATACCCCCGCCGGAAAAAAAAAACCGTGAAGAATTTCATCTTGCTTGGATCCACAATTAACAGCTATGGGATCAAATAGCATATAAAATAATGTATTTCATTGGGAAAATGTGCTGGCAAAGATCTCTCCAAATTGCTAAAAAGTAAAGATATTACTTTGAAGATTATGATGTGCCTGCCTCAAACGTTGAAGATTTTCATTGCATCATATGCTTGCAAAAGCTTGACAATGAAAAAGAACTAAAGGAGGGTCGACAACGTTGAAATTTGGTGATCTTGAAGACTACTGACTAGACCATGGGCTTCTGGAATGATTAGAGTATCTGTCTTGAATGAGGTAATAACCAGAATGCTCTTCAGATGCATGAAAAGCAAGACTGTCCTACATACTGTGGGTATATGTTCAAGAGGGACCAGCTTTGTAAAGAGAGGGCAGTGAAGAAGAGGAATAAGTGAGAAGCAGTGACACCGTGGCTGCTATGATGGGATCAAACGTAATCATGCTCATGAAAGTGCCTCGGGATGAAACAGTGTTGGTTCTGCTGGACAGTGTTGCTTCAAATCAGCACTCTCTCAGCAGCACCTAACTTTCGTATAAACTGAAGTTACCAAAAAGTCCTGCACAGTCCTGTTTCAACAGAAGTGATTCTTGGTTTAGGTGGGGTTTTTCTGTCATGGCTGTTTTGTTTTTCATTGAAATATAATTTGGATCACTATAGCCTCAGTATTGACCCATTAAGCTTTGACTATACTTTTCCACTTTATTTTCCATATTATTTCACTGAATCTTCTATTTCATGATCAAATGGCATCATTCATGCTCATTATTTGATGCAGCCATGTCTCCACAGGAAATCTAGGTCAATTAAAACAACAATAAACTTTTTCTTTGTTACAGGGATTTTTTTTTTTACTAAGAGCTAAACTTTGTGGGAATGTTGGAATACTTCTGACAACTGCTCAAATATTCTGTATTTAATTTTTTTTAATTATGGTATGAAATTTATTATGAGGATTCACAGAGCGTCCCATACTCAATACTAAAAGGCACCAATAAATTAAATAGATTTTTTAAAATGTTAAAACACACACACATTTCCACTGATTGGCTTACTTCATTTTGTTCCTCCTTTCCCAGTTTCCATCTTAACTAAAAGTCCCAAAATGATGAGGAAATAAAAAACCCTATGATCTCTCTTTTGGAAACTTACTTAGCCCATAAACTTCTTTCTAATAGTATTTAGGTCTTGGAAAATGTTTTCCAATTATTATTCACATTTTCCCTCAAATCTTAGCCATTTTGAATTTTTATATTTAGTTAATTATTCTGAGATTATATACATGTTTAGATAGTATACTTCTGCTCCAAATATATATATCAATGTCAATAAAATCTACGTGGACAAAATCCAAGAAATATGAGTCTAAAATAGAAACTTAAAGCAGAGTACTAGTAGAAGATAAGAGATCTCAGGTGAATTTTAAGAGTGGAAGCAGGTCATATTGCCAATTAATGTGATGACTGGGGTATTGATGATTTAAGTGTCAACATAAAATGGGAGATAAGACAGTACATCAGGCCAGGGTTAATATGAAACTCTTTATTCAGCAACCAAAAACTTCTAATATATTTCTTCCAGAAGATTTTTTTTATGGAATCATCATACCGAGGAACTGAACAACTCACCACATAACTAGTAAAGTAATGATCTTCATACAATGTTACAAAAGATGATGCTTCCATTAGGCCACCAGAGGACAAGGCCCCACAAAGATAAAAGACAAAATCTTTATACATATAGAGAAAATTAAGGAAGTTAGAACAAAATAAAAATTGGAGACTTTGTAGTCCTCCTGTGTCAACAGAAAAAAAAATCTTAAATTCCATTAAGTGTACGGATGCCTACTAGTAATGAACGTCAAAAAAGTTAACAGCTACATAGGACCTCACCGCTGGTGCAAAATTATTTTGAACTCTGAGAGAGTCCTAAAAATTATGTCTAGAATTGTCAGGGAAATATTAGAAGGAATAGTATATATTAAAAATTAAAATAAAGCCAAATGGGCATAAAATAATATTAAAATAAGCAGAATAATTATGGCAGTTATAGTCTAATATTTAATAAGCTCAATCATGATCATAAATGTCATATAATCTAATAAAAATTAAATTGTAGGATTGTTCTTAAATTTTTCATCATAATTTTTAACATACAGAAACAAAGGACCATGACTGAAAATATAAGTGCAGAATCCAAACTCTGCCATTGAATCTGTTCCCACTCGAAGCAAACCTGTGGGACAGAATAGAACTTCACATGGTGATTCAGCCGGTGGTTTCCAACTGCTTACCTTTTGTTTAGCCTCTCAACATTCATTAACCACTATGCCATCAAGACTCCTCTTCCAATTATAGACTATATTAAAACCCACTCCAACCTTTTGTCCTGTAGACTTGCTATGCATCTGAGTTCATTCTAACTGTTCCTTAGGGTTTCCAAGACTGCAAATCTTTCTCCCTCAGAGGGGTTGTTGTGTTTGACTGGGTCATTTGAAGTTAGCATCCCAGGGCCTGATCTCCCATTCCACCAGTGTTCCTAATGGATCAAATTCTCCCATAGAAATTGTCCCACAAAAAAATTCAACAAAAAATTGATGGAGAAAAAAATTTTATCTCATAGGAACCATAGCATGTTTTTCACAAATTCTCAGATTGAAGCAAACTTGAATCACTGAAAAAGAGAACCAAAAAACAAGCTCACTGCCATCAAGTTGCTTCAGAGTGAAGGACCCAAAAGGAACATTAAATTAAGTTAAACTAATAAATGTTGCAATAAAGATCACTGCAAACAATGAAGTGATAAGGAAAAATTTTAATCAGATGAAGAGTAAAGTTAATCCCTATAAAGACTGAATATCAGACTGAAATCAACGAACATACCAGGAAGGGAAAAATTATCCACTAGGCATTTGATATCCGAATAAACTATTATAAAGTATGAGACAAAATAAAAACCCCGTCATAAAAACAAAGAAAAAATTAAACTTTAAACCTTCAAAATGCTCTTATTAAAGGATAAATGCATGCAACTCAGCAAATGTAATTAACAGCTGATTCTTAAAATACATTTGATTGCATTCAAAATAAATGTACCCTCATAGCACAGTGGTTACATATTAAACTGCTAACTTGAAGGTCTCAGTTTGAAATCACCAATGAACTCTGGAGGAAAAAATCTCTTTCCATTCTTACCAAGAGTGATATTCTTAGAAACTCACCAGGGAAGTTCTCCCTTGTTCAATAGGTAGACTCTATGAGTCAGAATCGAATCTATGACAGGAAGTAGTAAAATAAATCATAAGCATCTTTGTAATTGCAAAGACTTGAAGCTTTAAAGGTGCTACAATATTTATTATATCATGTATTTGTGTGTATGTGTACTTTTAAACTATATGTCTAATGTATCTTATATGATATCATGTATGTGCCTTTTAAATTGCATATACTTAATCATTCTAAATTATATATATTAATTTTTCATATATATAATTTAAAGGATAAGCCAAAGATATCAATGATTATAACAAGAGTAAATGTGTAACACAAACTACCTCTGTTATCTGGGCATATCTATTGAGTGTTTCCATCTCAAAAAGGTTCAAGCTTGAGATAAATGATTAATATTATCAATTCAGTTTCCTTATAACAGGAGAATGTTTTGCTTGTTTTGTTGGAAGGTTGTTTATTTGTTTTGATTCACATTTGTTGTTGTTTATTTTTGTTTTTATCATAATATGGCTTTCTAAGTAAAACAGAATCATTCATAATTTGTGGAAAAGCAAATGAATTCTGAGTTCCCACTGAATTCCGGCCCCAATCCAAAAACAATTCTTATAACATGGTCCTGCTTAATACTTGCCTTCACAAAGAGATCATTGAAGATAAGGGTGCTACATACAGCAAAAGGTAGTGAAGTAAGCAGATGGTGCCCAGCTATCAAAAAGAAGAGTATCAGTTGAGCCCTGGTGGTGCAGTGGTTGTGTGTGGGACAGCGGTCCACAGAGTTGATGGTTCAAATCCAGCAGCAGCTCTCCAGGAGCAAGGCTGGGCTTCCCACTCTCATCAGGGCAGTGATGTGGGAAAAAAAAGAGGAAAGTATCTTCGGTTTTAAAGACTTGTCTTCAAACCAGCAGCCATATAAGTGAGGTGTCAATTAAGTCCAGATCAAAGAAGCAAAACAGTCTGTGTGAATCAAAGACGATAGTAACTGAAATCCAAATTTCATGAGGGCAAAATCGTCGGAGCTTAAATTTTGAACAGCCAACTTGTAGAAGGCTACAGAGAATTATGGAAGCCCCAAATCCATTCACAGTTTCTGGTTAGATTGGGTTTCTGGCAGCTAGTCAAGCGGAAGGATTGCAACTGCTTTATTGACAGACAGAGATGATGGAAAAGTTGATTATGGCAACTTGAACCACAGTATCACATGATACTTGGTCGATTGCCCTCCCTCTTGACCCTCCCTCTTGACCCTCCCTCTTGACCCTCCCTCCCTTGTTCTAGGCTCAACTCTCTCACTTGTACCATGACAAAAATTTCTTCTCTGGATTTTAAAATATTATTTATGGTCTTTTCTTTATTACTTTTAATTTTTATCTGTATATTGTTTGTTCTACATTTTGTTTTTAAATTTTTGTTTTTTATTTTATCTGATTGGAGTCTAAGTTTATGAAGCATAAAAGGAGTGGATGCATACAGGCTATAACTAATGCAATGATTTATCTTGGATAGGATGTGGGGAGAGTGAGGGAAATTGGGGAGCAAACAATGGGGAAAAAGCACTAGAACTGATTGTGATGGTGTAAATACACTTTTTTAAAAAGTGACTTGACTGTGGAAGTGTATGGTATATGAATTTTATATCAAGAAAACTACTTTTTAAAAAAAGAAGAAGAAAAGAATATATAGCCAGCCAATAGGTCAAGGAGGAAGGATTTTTGCTTAGACAACATCAAGTGTACATTAACAGTGATGGAATAATTTGTAAAAAGATATCAGTGGGCTGAGCCCCGGTGGCATATAGTTGAATGCAGGACTGCGGCCCACTGGGTTGGTGGTCCAAATCCAGCAGCAGCTCTCCAGGAGCAAGGCTGGTTCTCCCACTCTTACCAGAGGGCAGTGATGTCAAAAAAAAAAGATATCAGTAAGTTTGTACAACATGAAGAATATAATCAATGGCACTAAAAGATATATGTAAAAGTTGTCGAATTTGAGAATGTTTTGTTGTGCATATTTTTGCTACAGTTATAAAAATAATTATATCAACAAATAATGAGAACAAGGAAAAAGAAAATGCTCTAAAATAGACTGTTATAATGATTGTCCAACTCTTGATATGATTAAATAAATGAATTACATGATATGTGAATAAAGTTTAATAAAACTGTTTTAAGTTCCAGTGTAATGTTCCAGTTTGGGTTCTATATTGTATGATAAACCTAACAAAAATTTTAAATGTTTTATATACAAGAATTTTGAAGATATTTTCAAAATAAATTTATAAGAAAAATAGTGTATAGAATAATAGATAAGGGCTATTGAATAAGTAAGTCATAGAAGACAAAATCTATACAGCTAATCAATAATGAAAAGCAACTCAATATCACCAGTAATCAAAGATATAAAAAACCATTTCAAAGCTATAAAAATTTAAAAAATCAAACCAAAAATAAAACAAAGGTACAAAGCACTATTTCACATATGTAAGATAAAATTAATGCAAGTTATACTGAAGATATCAAAAAATAGAAATGACTCTTTTAGTATGCTCATACATCAGTGCAATCCCATTGAAGGATAGTTTATTACCATTTAATGAATTTGAAAATGTATGTAGGCTATGATTTCAAAATTAAATTCCTAGGCTCATTTCATAGAAATAGTTACATGCATGTACATAAGGAAGCATGTACCCAAAAATTATTTCCTAATGTATATAATAAAGAGAGAAATATTCTAATATTTTACATTTAAATTAAATTATCAAAGTGCATTTTCAATTATTAACAAATAGATCCATATTACTATGAGGGAAAGCAAGTTCAGAATAAAACTTAAATTATGATAAGCCAAAAAGGTAGATCAATCTGCTACCACCAAGTCGATTTCAAATCATGATGACTCTCTTGGATAGATTAGATTGGAAACATTGAGTTTCCAAGACTCCAAACTTTACAGATCAGCCTGGTGGCTCAGAGGATGAAGCAATAGATGTCACCTTGAAGTGCCCAGTTGGGCCCACTACCTGCACTGGGGGAGACAGATGAAGTTTTATGCTCCCGGGAAGCTTTAGAAATTCAAAATGACAGTTTTATTATGTCTTATGTGGTCACTATGAGTGTGAATCAACTCTATGGCAATGGGTTTGGGTTTGGTTCAATCTTTATGCAAACAGACTGCCATTCATTTTTTCTGCAGAATAGCTGGTCCATTCAAATTACTGACTTTAGGTAGCAGTCAAGCATTCTTATCAGGACTCTAAATTGTATACAAAGATGGAACTCTTACAAACTCTATAGAATATTACATATGGATAGTTTCTATGTAATAGAAGTTAAGAACCATGGACATGGCAGAAAAACAAATTCTGAGTACTGGTTAATCAAGGGGTGTAACAAGAAGGGGATGAAATAAATAGAGCAGAGGATGGTGTGTCCTAAGAGTTTTAATTGTGCCCATACTGTTTTACTTTTTTTAATATATAAGAAGCAAGTATTGCTCAATTATTATATCTGACAATATTTAATGGTGAGTCTGGAGATATTTACTACATATTTGATATTTTCTTACTATATGGGTCAACCTGTGATACAAAAGGGTTTCAAGACTTTGTGGATAAATTCCATCACCTTTAAATTCCTATTCTTTTCATGAAATTTTGGAAGCACTTTTGTGATAATTTTATTTTGAGTTGTGCAGGCCAGGATTCTCCCATGAAATATTCTAACTCCAAAATGGTATCTTCTGAGAAGCAGTCAAGCAGTTGGGTAGAATAGGGCAGAATACCACTGTCTTAATACATCTTTACAGCATTAATAAAATAGAAGGTGCTTTCATTAGGAGGATGACTTGCTCTTGTTGTTGACTGACACTCTGCAAAAGTTTGCTCATTTCTGCTGGTCGTAGATCCTGGGTCTGGTTCAATATTGCCGTGTTATATCACCTGCCACATCAAGAAGCCATAGCAGATTGCCAGCCTTGAATTCATTCTGTCCAACTCGGATTCATTTACGTCTGCATCGACCAATCTTTAGTCTCTCTGCTCCATTCTCTTACTTCCTATTTGTCAAGCCCTACAGCTAAATGAATTAGGAGAAACATCTCACTTACTGGGATTTCTTACTTCGACATCTATATGAGCATGCCTTCATATAAATCTCTTTTTCCAAATATATACAAATACAAGTGTCACTGGTTTTTATTCTCTAGAAAACCCAACCTAACACACCCACCTATTTTTTTTCCACAATGAAAAAGAAACAAGAGCAGGCACACAACAGCCTATCTTCTGGTACAGTCTTTATAAATTTCTTGGCTCCTATCAACACTGTCTTGGTTTTTTTGAAAGTTATAAAAATGTAATCTAATTGCAATTGTGCTATGTATTAGATCCCTAAAATATTTTCTGACATGTGAGAATTTCTTTCATGGGTATAAGCCTGAATAGTGCTCTGAGTTCCAGAAATAGTATACCATTTTTTTTTCAGGATACAGATTTTTAATTGACCATACAACATTCACGAGGCATTGTTCTGTGGTTGCTGTTCGGTGCCATTGACCTGGCTTTGACACATAGCAATTCTATGTAAAATAGAAAGAGACACTGCCCTGTCCTCTGCCATCATCACAATTATTCCTCTGGTGGAGCCCACTTCAATAACTTATGTTCCATGTGCTCAAACATAAGACACGGTCCTAGAAACAGAAAATGCCAGTCATTTTCCTTACAGAGCTTTCATTATAGAGGAGAGAAAACCAAACCAAACGGAAACAAAAAATGTGCCCCCAAACTCACAGCTCCCACGTCAATTCTACCTCTTGCTGTTGTGGTTGTTAGGGGTCATAAAGTCAGTCTACAGTCACTGACACCCCATGTACAACAGAACCTAACACTGACGGGTGTTGTCCCATCCGCACAATAGCTGCTAGGGTCAAGCCCCATTGTTGCAGTCCTTGTGTCAGTCCCCATGTGAAGGGTTTTGCTGTTTCTGCTACCCTTCCGCTTTACCAGGCATCCTTCTTTGAGGACTGGTTTTTCCTGAGTAACCCTACATAGAGGAGTTCTCAAACTGCAAATCTTTACAGTCTCAACTATTGACTTTTTGCTTAGCAACCCAACACCTTGACTTACAGTACCATTAGGGCTTCTTTAAAGAAGAAAAAGAGAATTAAAACAAAACAGCAAATGATGCATCTTTTAAAATGTCATATTGACTATGAAGGAAGGTAAAGCATAAGGATTTCCAGGATAAGAGATGGCAAATTCAAAGGCCTTGACCTGAAGAAGCTGAGGGAGAAGCCATACACATCTGCGAGAAGTTCACACTTGACAGCGAATGCAAAGATCCTCAGGTAGGAGGGCACCTCCAAGAAGAGCAAGGCAGTCAGTGCTCTTGGAGCATAACAAGGGACTGGGGGTGGGGGAGAGTGGGTGGGGAGAGAAAGAGGCAGAGTGGGAGGAGCTAGAAGATGAGAGAGGGCTCTGCAAAGTCTTGTAGGCCATGCAAATGTTTGGATATTAACTCTTGAGTCAGATAGAGATAGCTGAGAATTTTGAGACATTATTGAAGGTCCACCCAGGGCTGATGTATTGAGAAAAATCTATGAGAAAAATATATTGAAAACAGGACACAGATTACAAAGCATTTGCCCTAATCTAGCGAGAACGATGCAGCACAACAACAACAAAGACAAACCTGCTGCTATTGAGTGAATTCTATCTCACAGCTACAACATCGGTCACAGGATAACTGCCCCGCTAAGAGTTCCCAGGGTGATAATCTCTATAGACTCAGACTGCTGCATCTTTACTACACAGAGCAGCTGGAGGTGAAAAGCGCTCGTTTTTTAATGAGCAATGGCGCTTTTAATCACTGCTCTGTATTAGGGCTCCTATTGCACTGCTCTACATTCCTGATGAAATGAGGATTTCAAAATACGCCTGTAAATCTTTATAATCTTGATGTCTTTAATGCTTTGTGTTGTTATTGAACTAGAGCCTGGAATGTGAAGTTGGAATTGAAAGGATATGTGTATTTGGTTAGTTTGACCTCAGAAGGTCCAAATGAAGACCAGCAAAGAATTCTAACTTCCAAATATCTTCAGAGTCCTGGAAAAATCTCAAAGACGTACCATAAAATGAAAAAAGTAATAAAGTGCTGAATGGGATTGTTTCTTTCTTCCCATAGTGCGATCTTTTTTATTTCTTCTTTGGATGTACTCATTTATTGATGACAAGATGATTGGCAGTGATGGTGGACTTTTTTTTTTTTTTTGGCATCACTACCCTGGTGGGAGTAGACGGCCCAGCCATGCTCCTGGAGAGCTCCTGTTGGATGTGGGCCACCAGCCCTGTGGGCTGCAGTCCCGCACATAACCACTACACCACCGGGGCTCAGCCTTGATGGCATACTTTTTAAAAATTGCTTATGAAATGTAATGGAGTCTCTGAAATGGAGACAGCAGTCACTAGTTGGCTAAATGCTGATGTACTGACCAAATAGTGAAAGGATCAAGGGAAAGTTTTGTTAAGTGTTTGGGAATTGTTCTAAAGTCAAGTATCAAGGCACTTTGTGCTCCCAGTCTTCTTTGTTCTCTCCCACGGCAGAAGGGAGCATGTGTACAGGATGAAGTGGTCCGGAGAGGCCAGAACATGCCTACTTACATAAGATCCAAACTAATTGCTCATTGTTTTGTACCAAATTTTGTCTCCCAGTTTTGACAAGTTTCAATTCAATTTTGGAATTTAAGAGCATATATTATTCAATAGAATTTAGCAATCAGTGTACTTGAATTTTTTGCATTTAAAGCTTCAAATAACAAATTTAAAAAATGAATAACATTACAAGTGATACTATTTGTATGCCAATAAATACTTAGATTTAATATCATGTGCAAACTATCCATTTAATCATGGCTCACTCATTCAAAAAGACAAAATTTATGTCTAATTATTAATAAATATGGCAGTTAGATGATTCTTTTTGTCAACAAGACACTCCTGGCTAGTGATGGAGTTCAACGTATTAATCGGGTCTCATACTGATGGCACCTCCTTGGTGTCATATGCCTTTTGGTATAAAAGGGAAAGACGCCAGGAACTGCTCTTGCTCTGCCTCTCAGCCTTCCTTGCCTCCTGGAACTCAATCTGTCTTTACAGTCATTCCTGTGTGGACCACTAGACCTCAAGATTTGCCAGCACTCCATCTTCTTTCTGTACACCTTGGAGTCCCTCAACACTGTGCCTGCCAGTCTGTGCTCTCCGTGCACCCTGCACCAGTCCTCTGCATCATCAACCTGAAACTGTGCGAGTCTGCAGAAGACCCTGGCTTGCATCAGACTTATGAGCTGGGATGTCTTCTTGATACAGAATGATTTCTTTATATAAAACTCTTTCTTATACATAGATGAGTATAACCAAATTTCTTTCTCTAGACATCCTGGCCTGACACAATAAATCTCTTAAGTGTTTTTTTTTTTGGAAGAATGCAAAAGTCTGATATTTTAGTAAGTGATTATCATATCCAGATGAGAGCTTTTTTATAGGTTACATTCTGTAGCCTGTGGGGCTGCCAGTCATCAAAACTCCCAAGCAACAGAGAGACGAAGATCAAACTTCTGAAAGTATTTTACCCACCCACAGTAGCTGGCTGCATACATAAAAGTTTATCAATCATGAATTGCAATTTGAATTAAGTATTTGTGTGATGTCTAAAAGTACATAAAGAAATGCTTATGTTGTTTTTATTCTTCCATAAATTTCATTCTAGTTCTTTCTTTGGCTCTTTCCAATAAACAACATTTAGGCTACTGGTAAAAAAATTTCATTCTGGTATATGAATTCAACTTTCATATGCCTAAGATTTTTTATATTAGGTGACCTTGATCTTCACAGTTTATAGTACTCCTAAATTTCATTGGCCTTCTCCTCCACTCTAGTTTTATCACCTACTCCAAAAATGGCCCTAACTTATTACAGCATCAGTTCCTGAAACTTTGATCCTTACTATAAGTATAATCAATATCTATGTACCCAATGAAAGACCCTTGAAATAAAGAGATCGGATCCTTTCAAAGTTGAGAAAAGAAATCAACAGCTCTACACTACTAGTAAAGAGATTCAGTACACTACTCTGAAGGAAAGGTAGATCATCCTGAAAGAAAATACATTTTAAAAACAGAAGAGCTGAACAACACAATCAACCAGGTAGACCTTCTAGTTATATACAGAACATTGCAATAGAAAACAACAGAGTATATACTTTTCTCCAGTATGCATGATACATACTCTAAAATGGACATTATAGACCACAAAGCAAGTTTTGAACAACTCAAATATATCAAAATCCTACAAGTCATTTTCTCAGAAGAAAACACTCTAAAATTGGAAATCAACAATAGAAAGAAAAGGTACATAAAGGCAAATATATAGAAACTGAATAGGCCGCTACTTTTAAAAGAGTGGATAATAGAAAAATAATGGAAGAATTTCCTTGAAATAGATGAGAAAGACAACATAGCATATAAAAGTTGCTAACTTTTTGCACACAGCAAAAGTACTATCAGAGAACAGTTTACCTTAAGCAATGAACAATGAAAACTGAGACAAAAACCAAAATAAACACCTAACACAACACCTCCACAAATAGAATGAGGACAACAGCATAAAGTATCATATATAAAAGAGAATATGTAAATATCTAGCACTATAGATGAAAAGAGCAAATGACAGTAGAACCAAATGAAACAAAAAGAATAACACTTCTACAAAAATTGTATTCCAGCAAGTTTGATAATGTAGAAAAAATGGACAAATACCTAAAAGCAAACCATCTTCCCAATTAACACAGATGGAAATAGAAAACTGAAGAAACTCAAAAGACTGGTCCTAGCTAACAACATAAGACAAAGAAAAGACATCAAAGGTATTCATCTAGGCTAGGAGGAGGCAAAATCATCATTATTCATAGATGATATGGTTCTATACATCAAAACTCCCCTAAATTCCACAAATCTAATTGTGGTGGTCATGTGCTTATATTAATTTCATGATTCAGATGTAGGTGTGGTGTCTAGCCTGTTAATCGGGAGATAGCCATTGAGTAGCCAATGAGGCCTCTGTGTGGGTATGGCTTTCTCCTGAGACTTCTGGGAAATCTCACGATATTTCCCTTGTGGAGAAGAGAAGCTATCTCCCTAGTTGTCAGAAGTTAGTCTGAGAGACGATGAATTATGAACAAGACAAGATGGCAGCATCTGAGGAGCCAGAGAAGCCACACGGCTTTGCCTTGATGGAGCCAGACCTCTGAAGCTGGAGAGGCCACATGGAGATCCCTGTCAGCGATGAGTTGCTTCTGCTACCACTGGATGCTGTTGATGAACCCTGAGCCCTGGAAGCGAGGAACCATGGGGAGACCTCTGACAGCGCTGGGATTCTGCACCCACTGACCTGTGACTTTGTAAGTTGGAAAGAAACATTATGGTCTGGTGTCAGGTATATGGGCTAATATTGAACTTATGACTTTGAACTGGACTGGATTGGGATGCTTTTTCAATGTTCCATTCCTTTTGTATGTAAACACTTTCCTTATATCCATCTGTGTGTCTATGAAATTTGTTCCTCTAGTTTACCCAGACTAACACAGAAGTGCTGAAAGCAATAGAGGAATATGGCAGAGTAGCAGGATACAAGATCAACAAACAGAAGTCTATCTGTCTGATATACACATCAGACAAGATCACAGAGGAGGCATTTTAAAAGGTAGTACCCTTCCCAATAGCCAAGCACAAATTTAAATACCTAGGGATATACCAAACTAAAAAAAAAAAAGTTTTGTGTGAGGAAAATTATAGAACACTATTGCAAGGAATCAAGAGTAATCACAAGAAATGGAAGAATATCCCACGCTTATGGATTGAAAGACTCAAGTAAAGTATCAGTTCTGCCCAAGGCACTAAATAAGTTCCAGGCTATCCAATATGAATACCACGACCCTTCTTCAAAGAATTAGAAAAACTGACTACCAAATTCATATGGAGAGGGAAGAAGCCCAGAATTAGCAGAGAACTCAAGTAGAAGGACAAAGTGGGAAGGCTTGTTCTACCTGACTTTGGCATGTATTATAAGGCCAAAGTCATCAAAACATTGTGGTATTGGGAAAACGACAGATATTCAGACCAATGGAAAAGAGCTGACGTCCCAGAAATAAAAATACCAGCATAGAGGCAACTGATTTTTGATAAGGGCCCAAAAAATATTAATTTGGAAGCATATTCACTCCAATAAATGGTACTCAGGAAAATGGATATCTACTTTCAGAAAAGTGAAGCAAGACCCTTACCTAAGTTCATGCACAGAACGAACTTACAAAGGATCATAGACCTTGAGGTAAAATCCTAAACAGTTAGTTAGTGAGGGAACTGAGACAAACCTAAGAATCTTGGCACAGGGAATACATAGGCCATCAGAAATAGAGAGGGATGCAAATACAGAGGAGTCACAAACTGACTAGTGGGATATACTGAAGATCAATGACCTGTGTACATCAAAAGAATTCACCAAGAGAATAATAAGACAGTCCACCAACTGGGAAACCATCTCTAGCAATGACACATCAGATAAAGGTCTCGTTACTAATATCTATAATAGTTTGCAAGCTTACAATAAGAGTAAACCTAATTTCCCACTAAGAAGATGTGCAAAAGACCCGAACAGAAGTTTCACAGTGGAAGAAATCTGAATAACTGATAAACATGTGACAAAGTGTTCCTGATCATTAGCGAAAAGAGAAAGGCAAATTAGAGTTAACTATGAGATACCACCTAACACCTTCAAAGAGAGTCCCATTCCAAAAATCAGGAAGCAACAAGTGTTGGAGGGGCTGTGGTGAGATAGGAACCCTCATCCACTGCTGGCGGATCTGTAGGTTTGAACAGTCTCTATGGAAATCAATTTGGCAACTTCTAAAACAGATGGAAATTTAGCTACCATAGACCCAGCAATCCCCCTACTGGCCATATATACCAAAAAGAGACAAGAAACAAACCATGGTCAGACATCATTGCAGAACAGTTTACAGTTGCAAAGAGTTGGAAACAACCCAAATTTCCATCAACAGATGAATGGACTAAAAAGCATACATAAAATGGAATAGTACATATTGCTGAAAAGTAGTGATGAATGCATGACATAATGCCACTTGGGAAGAGTTGGAGGAAATCGTGCTAAGTCAAGTGAGTCAAGTGCAAAAGAAAAAGTACAACATGACTCCATTGAAGTAAGGTTTACAAAAAAGCAAAAGGGGCATAGGGAAAAGGGGCATATATAAAATCCTTTGGATGAGGTCCAGGTAGTATGGCAGGGGGCAGACCATATCCAGGGCTACTTATGGTAGCCAACTAAAAAGGATGGATGGAGGAGATAGCAATATGTAGTGGGGGAACAGGGCACTAACCCAACCAAGGGTAGTATTGTTTATTTCTCCAAAGGGAAAGAAGTACCAGGCTTAAACCCTGTCTTCCACGATGTGAATGCAGCATGGCAGCATGAAGCCATGCTCCAGTTGAGGGGTCTGAGGGCCCGGGCCCAATCCCAACTACATGGACAGTCACCCCTTTCCCAGAGGAATCTATTTTAGAGGACAGCATTGACGCTGCAGCTCAGGGAGAGGGACATGTCTGAAAAAAAACATGGGAGCAAACGAAGAGGGAGGAAGAGAGAGTGGAGTGCATCCTGGTTCACCAAGCCTTCAGGACACCATCCCCCTCAGGACAGCCAATGCACAGAGAGGACCAGATGACCAGTTCCACTATGAGACACAATGTCCCTTGCTATCCCATGGCCATAGAGGGGACAACATTGGAGACACAAGGTTGGTATTGCACCTGGTCTGACCCACAACAAACAGCCTTTGAACTATTAACTGGTTTTTCTTTTTTACTATTTTTATTACTTATTTATATATTTTTTCTGGACATTGCTTTTTCTTGTAGTTGTTTTGTTTTCTTTGGTCACATACTTTTGCTATGTCTTGTTTTTCTGCAAACATTATCTCTGCAGAGATAATAATTATCTAGATAAGATAGGCTGGATGAACAATCTGGAGGAGAAAACATGACTGATGGTTTCAGGGGACATATGAGAGAGAGAGTGGGGGAAAGGAGACGGTATTGACAAATCCAGGGCGAAGGGAACTACAAGTGATCCAATATCAGTGGCAAGGCAAGTGTAACGTAACTGAGGAAAATTTCTGAAACTCAAATGAAGGCTGAACATGATAGTGGGGTGCAAGGAAAGTAAAAGGAAATAGAGAATAGAAACTGGAGGCAAGGGGCATTTATACAGATCTAAATACAGGCATGTATATAGGTAAATATATTTATATATGATGATGAGGAAAGAAATCAACATGCATATATGTATAAGTTCAGTATTATGGCAGGAGATGGACATTAGGCCTGCACTCAATACTTCCTCAATGCAAGAACACTTTGTTCTATTAAATTGTCATTCCATAATGCTCACCTTCCCTACACAATTGCTGAAGACAAATGTGTACAGAAGCAAAAGTGGTGAAGAAAGCTGATGTTGCCTGCTATCAAGATATAGCATCTGGTGTCCTGAAGGCTTGAAGCTAGTTCAGAAGCAACAAAGCCCACATGGAGGAAGCACACCAGCCTGTGTGACCACAAGGTATTGAAGGAATCATGTATCAGACATCAAATAACGAAAAATTATATCATTGTAAATGAGGGGTAGTACAGATTGGGAACTCAAAGTCTATCTATGGTTAATGACCTTCCCCTTACAGAGGGGTCACAGAGAGAAGACAGATCAG
>PVJH01007719.1:0-90520 GCA_004026705.1 Nesogale talazaci
AGGAAGAAACTAAGAAGAATTCACCCTCCAGAACCCAGAGGGGGGAACACTAACTGCTCCCTCAACATTTCCTGACCTTTCTCCCACCTCAGCTTCTACGGACAAGCTAGTGCTTGACTCTGAGGGCACTGGAGATGGTTCCAAGTCCATGGTGCCAGGGAGGAAGACACCTTCTTTCTAGTGGAAGACTCTTCTCCTTCCTGAAAACTGAAAATGTAGTAGTAATGTGGGAACGCCACAATATTTATCGGATGCCCAGATCATTCCCAAGCCATGATTCCTGGACACAGGAACTGCATATCACTTAACATTGACTATCAGGAGCCTTTTCTCCTTGAGCACTCTGTGTGTCCTTCAAGAAGAAGTCATGGTAAGGCACCTTGGCCCACGACACAAGATAAGCTGGTAAAAACTCAAGGAGGGGCGGGCATTGGTGGGATTTGTATGAGAGGAAGACCCAGGCTGTTTCATTGGGAAATGTTTCATGGCTCTGTGATTTGAAAAGTAGAGTAAAGCCTTAAAAGGTGCCTTCAGAAAACGGTTGTCTATCTTCTCAATAATGCAATGGGGTAGGTATTAGTTATACCCACTTCACAGACGCACAAGCCAAAGGCTCAGAAAGATGAAACTCCTGATAGAGAGGACAGCAGAGCTGAGCCAAACCTTAAGTGAAGTCATTTGGCTTTAAGTCCCCAATTCATTTTTTTTTGGGGGGGGTGCATCACTGCCCTCTGGTGGGAGTGGGAGGCCCAGCCTTGCTCCTGAAGAGCTGTTGCTGGATTGAACCACCAAGCCAGTGGGCTGCAGCCCCCCCCACTCAACCACAACACCACCAGGGCTCAGTCCCAAAGCCCCCGATTCTTTTACCACCATTGACGTTTTCATGAATCTAATATTTAACAGGCATCTAAAACTTAACATAGCCATCACTGATTTTTTTTAATTACTGATTTTTTTTGTTGCCCCAAGTCTTTCCCTTCCTTCTCTATAAGAAACCTGAGCAGCAATGATGCATTCTCTCTCTCTCTCTCTCTCTATTTTCCTAAATCCAGCCCATCCTCAAATCACCAAAACACCCTTCCCCAACTTGCTGTTCTGCTCTCTGTTGCAAGTTCTGACATATGCTTTTAAATGCAAGTTGATGTGGAATGGGGCCACCTTAGGAGGTACAAAGAAGACAGTTGGGAGATGATGAGCTCCATTTCCCTGAAAAATGACAATATAAGAGCTTCTTTCAAATAAAATGAAATTGATGGTCACTATATCTGCCCTGCATTGTCTTGTGGCTGTTGTCTGGGGAGTGTTGTGATAGCCATTGAGTCAACAGGACAAAACCCTACTGCCATGGAGTTCCTATTGACTCTGTGTGGTCTATATAGGCTTGCTGAGATGGTCGATCAGTGTGGGAGCAAACACTCCATCTTCCTCACGCTGGGAAACCTTATCCCTCGTGCCATCAGGGCTCCTGTAAGAAATACAAAGGAAAGCCTGAAAATTGCATTTTCAAAGTGCAACCAAAGTCTTTTCTGTCACAAAGCTGAATTCATATCAAATGCGGGGTTGTTGTTAAGAACTCGTGATTTTTAGATTGATTGCCAGATTTTCCTCTCACACCCAGACTCTTAAAAACAGGCAAAGAAGATGTCATTGAAGTTTTACGTTACAGAGAAGCAAAGGGACAGCCCAAGGTCACACATGAGACCAAGATCCAGAATCCAGATACCCACATGGGGCTGCTTTCCCAGCCAAATACTCCCCCCCCCCCAATCTTCTTTTGTAAAATCATTTTATTGGGAGCCCATGTATATACGCACACACACATCCATTGCATCAAGCACATTTGTACATTATTGCTATCATTATTCTCAAAACATTTTCTTTCTACTTGAGTCCTTGGTATCCGCTCCCCTCCCTCCTTCTACCCCCTCTCACAAACCCTTGATTTTTTTTTTCACGTCTTACACGCTTCAACGTCTCTCTTTATCCACGTTTCTATTTTTCATGCCCCAGGAGGGTTATATGTAGATCATTGTGATCAGTTCTCTCTTTCTACCCCGCCTTCCCCATCTGGTATCACAACTCTCATTTTTGATCCTGAGGAGTTTATCTGTACTGGATTCCTTCTGTTTTCAGCTCTGATTAGCTGGTCAGATTTGTAAGGTAGAATTGGGATCACGATAGTGAAGGTTGGAAGCATTAATGAAATAGAGGAAACTTGTATGTTTCATCAGTGCTATACTGCATCCTGACTGGCTTCTCTCTTTCCCATGACCCTCCTGTAAGGGGGTGTCCAGCTGCCTGAAGATGGATCTCCACTCTGCCCTCCTCCTCATTCACAATGATATTTTTTTGTCCTTGGTCTTTGATGCCTGATACCTGATCGTATGGACACCCTGTAATCCCACAGGCTGGTGCGTTTCTTCCATGTGGGCTTTGTTGCATCTCAGCTAAATGGCTGCTTGTATGTCTTTAAGCTTTTAAGAGCCTAGATGCTACAAGGACTCGGTGGAAAGTAAATGGCTAGAAAATAACAATGGAATATATGTACTAATATGTAAGATACAATTGATGTATGGATTGTAACAAGAGTTGTAAGAGCCCTAAATAAAATTATCTTTAAAAAAAAAAGACCTCAGAAGTTCAATCTTTTGATAGACGGGCACTATCAGCTCTCTTCACCACATTTGCTTATGCGCCCGCTTTTTCTTTGGTGATCGTGTTGAGAAGGTGAGCATCACAGAAGACCATTTTAATAGGACAAAGTGTTCTTGCATTGAAGGAATACTTGAGTAGAGGCCCCACATCCATCTGCTACCTTAATATTAAACCTACAAATACATGCACATAGGTCTATTTCCCCACTATCACATATAAATCTATTTACATACGCACATGCCTGTATTTAGACCTCTATAAATGCCCTTTGCCTCTTATTTCTTTCCTCTATTTCCTTTTACTTTCCTCTTGTCCCACTATGATGTTCAGCCTTCATTTGGAATTAAGCAATTTCTCTCGGTTACATTACCCTTCATCAAGTACTACCAGGCCTCCTATTCTCTCCTCGACATAGATTTTAGATTACTTTCTGTTCCCTTGTTCTTGAATTTGTCAATATCCACTTCCTTTTCCCGCCCCGCCCCCTCGGCCATACCCCTCCCCACCGTGACTGTCGGTCCCATTGTTTTCTCCTCCAGATTGTTTATCCTGCCTATCTTATCTAGATAGACCTGCTGAGAATAATATGCACAAAAACAAGACAGAGCAAAACAAAGCAATAAAAGAAAACAATAATAACAAACAAACAATGGAAAAAATTGCTAAGCCTGTAAATAGCCCAAGGTCTGCTTATTGACCTTTAGGAATGTTTATGGTAGAGTCTGATGGGATGCCAAAAGCCTAATTTTGGTATCCCCTGGGGACTTTGCTGCTCTGTTTCCCTTGATTTTCTGTTGTACACCCTTAGTGCTTTACCTCTGTGTTGTGGGGTCAGATTGGGCACAATTCTTGCACTGTGTCTCTAGTGTTGTCCCCCATAGGGCTATGGGTCACTGAGGAATGTCATGTTTCATAGTGGAGCCAGCCCTATGGTCTCCTCTGTGCTTTGGCTGCTCTGAGTGGGAAGATCATCCTCAGGGACTGGTGGTCCAGGATGTGTTCCAGTCTCTCTTCCTCTCCCTTCATTTGCTCCTGTGTGCTCTGATCAGACATGTCCCTCTCTCTGAGCTGTAACTTCAATGTTGTCTTCTGGAGTCGATTCTTCTTTGGGGGGTGGAGAGGGCTGTCCACGTAGCTTGGATTGGGACCAGCCCCTCAGGCCTCTCTACTGGTCCCTGCTTCATGCCAGTGTGTGACATTCTTGTTCTGGAACACGGGGTTGACGTCTGGTCACTCTCTCCCTGTGGAGATATAAATAACACCCTCCCCTTCAGTGGGTTAGTGCTCTGTTTCCCAGCTACAGCCATGCCTTGCTTTTTTTTTTTTTTTCAATTTTCTCCCTCCTTTTTGGTTGGTTACCATATGTATCCCTGGATTTGTTCTTGCCCCTGCCATATTACCTAGACCACACCCCAGGAATGTTTGTATAAAGTAGCTTTTTCTCTAGGCCCCTTTTGCATTTTTAAGCTTACCTCAGCAGATTCGTGTTGTACTTGTCCTTTTGTGCTTGAGTTGCTTCACTTAGCATAATTTCCTCCCATTCTTCCCATGTGGCGATGTGCGTCATGCATTCATCGCTGTTTTTTAGGGATGCATAATACTCCATTATATGTATGTACCTCAGTTTTTTAATCCATTTGTCTGTTGATGGAAATTTGGGTTGTTTCCAACATCTTGCAATTGTGAACAGTGCTGAGATGAACGTTGAGCACAGATGTCTGGTTTGCTTCTTGACTCTTTTGGGTATATACCCAGTAAGAGGATTATTTCATTGTATGGTATCTTTATTCCATCTTTTTAGCTATCACCAAATCGACCTCCATAATGGCTGTACATACCTACAGGTCCACCAGCAATGGATGAGAGTTTCTATCTCCCCACAGCCCCTCCAACACTTCCTGAGTTTTTGAATTGGGGTATCTTTGAGGGGGTAGGTGGTATCTCATTGTTGTTTTAATTTGCTTTTCTCTTATGGCTAATGATTGGGAACATTTTCTCATATGCTTATTGACCATTTGGATTTCTTCCCTTGTGAAACTTCTGCTCGGCTCCTTAGCCCACCTCCTCCTTCTTGGAAGCTGGCAGGGAATCGATCTAACTCTTGGATGCAGCCTCTCCTATACAGTTGACTATTAAATTAGTAAATAGATTGCAGCCTGGGAAATTCACCAATTTACTAGAAGTCTTGCAGCCAATAGATCTACTGTGGCCAAGACATCACGATTCCTTTGTTGTTGTTCCAGAGAGCAGATGGGGGTGCAGCAGCAAAAGCCAGCACCAGGAACGGCCTTTATGGGCAAATTAAATGCTAATCTTGAATAGCAGCAACAAAATCCACAACGATACACTTCTATAATGATCTCTTACACATTCATTCCTCTTTTTTTTTTTTGCCTTGGATGAAAATGTGATCACTAAGTGACGATTAATATTACCGATTTCCTTCTCTTCAAAGTCTTTACATATTATCTTTTCTTGGTCCAGCAGCTGTGGCTACCACATTATTTCTGACTCGTAGCAACTCTGTGTGTCTCAGAGGAGACCGGCACCCAATTTTCCGGCGGCGATCTTTCTGAAAATAGCCACGCCTTTCTGCTGCGCTGTTTCTGGGTGGGTTCGAATTAGCCATCTGTCGGTTAGTCGGTCCACGTCAAACTCCGCATTTGGGTTACACAGGAGCCATCCATTTAATTTGCTGTTCTACATTGGGTCACTATGAAATACACTCTTTTTCCTTATCTCTGTGGAGCCTGGGAGGTGGGGGGGGCGGGGAGAGTATTTATTTTCTGAGTGCATGTTGCTGAAAATTTTATCTTGAGCTTTCTAAAAGCCGGGTCTGAATTGACTCCCAGAAGTGAAGGCAAAGAATGAGAAATGATAGATGGATAGATAGATAGATAGATAGATAGATAGATAGATAGATAGATAATCTCAGGGTTGTGGCTGAAAATATTCGGGCGTGGTCGAGGCAACAGCCAAAGAGGCTGTCAACCTTTGTATCATCCTCCAGTGCTGGCGCTGCTTCTTCTAGAAGCCTTCCCTGGCCCTCTGCTTGGGCCCCCCACGGCAGTGAATGACTGCTAGGTACTACCTAATATTTATTCGTGTCATTGTCGAGGGCATCTTGGCCGCTCTTGCCCAGGCCTGCCATTGAATATGTTTATTCAGCTGCGTGGCAAAGGCATAATACACAGTCATCATTTTGCGTAGTCACCTACTCCATAGTCTCTTTTCTGATTAATGAACTCGTAAATATCAACGTGGCTTGCCGCAGAGCCCAGCCTCACCCAGCCAGCGGCAGGCTGGCTGGCCTGGCTTGGGATGGGGCCGGCCATTGGATCGTTTCCTTATGGAAAGAATGAGAAATCACCGCCTGCCCTTAGCACTACTCCGCAGACAGAGCCGGCGGGCTGCACGCGCTCCCTTCCCTACACAGAGCAGGGCCCGGGAGAAATTCTGTTAAAGGAGACATGCCTCACTCCAGAACTGTGGGACCGTGTCAAACACGTGGGCATTTTTAGGTACGTGTGCGCCGGCCGCTCGCCCGACGCAGAAATACCCTCTCCGTGTGGGGCTGGCACACTCCCGTGCTCGACCGAGGCTGGTTTCAAATAAGCCCACACATCTTGGCGCTGCGTAGACCCGACGTGCCACCAGCTTGTGCTCACGCGCACTGTGAACGGTTTCTGGGCGGAGCCGCTAGTTTGGGGACACCTCCCTCGAACCAAACACACGCCATCTGGTGCGTAAAGCCGCCTAGGAAGGCCTTGCACGCTCATCTTTATGGCAAAAGGGTCACCGAGAGCCTGCCTTGCCCCCCCCTCCTCCGTGCCAACCCGTGTGGCAGCGGTGTCATATGGACCCAGACGACCCCCAGCCTCGAAGCCAAGAGCCACAAACCACGGGACCCTTCTGCATAAAACAGCGATAGCAGGAGTTGCGGGCCAGTTAACGTCTAGGGAATGAGAGCCAAATGTGCTCGGCCGTTCTGGGCATCGCCTTCCTGGGCAGTTGCTCATTCTGTCAGCCCACCCGTTTGAGAACTTTTTTTTCATGGTCGTTTTATTGTTTTTTATTTCAAAAATAAAACTTAAAGGAGCTTGAAAAGTAGGTTTTTAGATGATCACACAATGGCCCGAGTCTGCCGGCTTCACTCCCGTGCGTTTCACTTCATTTGCAGTCGCTGAAATTAACCAAAATTAATCCATATTTGAACAAAGACGATGGACACAAACGAGTCCTCCCATCGCAACACGACCAGGCCGAGAGCACGAGTGGAGGCATTTGGAATGCGTCGGCCCTGGGAGGAGAAGTTATAGCAACCAACATATGGGCTTTAAAAGCTGGAACGATCCAAAACAGAACAAGAGAGCTATTTTCACTTTTTTTTTGCCTGTTCCTTTTCTTTTCTCCACCCCCTAAATAACCCCCCTCCCACACCCACCCCCAAGAATGATTTCTCATCACATTTTATTTTTCTCTTTCGCATCAGATTCCCCAAAGAGCCCGTTTGGTTTACAATTGCTGGTGAATTCTGCAGCCCAGTCCAACGATTACCTAATGCATTTGTGTCATCTGCTTTCCGTGTTGTGTGAAAACACACGGAGGAAATGTGTAAGCCCACTGAATTGTTCCCAACCCTTTATTCACCTTTCAGCAGGCTAGTTCCTTCCCTTGGCATTGATAGCATTATGCGTTTGTCAAAGATAGACTGTCACTTTAGGGCCTCCATTATGTGCAAGATTTGGCAGCAGATTTTGCCACTGGGATTTGCTTATATCCTCTGTATATTATTGTACTTCTCTGGCATTCAGTAAATTCCATACACCCACTTCTTTGATGTTCATTCCAGCCCCTAAATGTGGAAACAATGACTGAAATTTTGGATCAAAGCACTCTGTGGATGGCAGGCAACACAGAACTCTGATAATTCACTAGAACAGAGAGTAACCCACCCCCACCCCCCAACCAACATCTAGGTCAATCGTCCTCCAAGAACAGCCTGGCTTCCCTGATGCGAAGGCACGTCAAGAAGACCAAGGACAGGGCTCAGCGGCTTTATGACAAAGATGCTAGACTGTGAACTGGAAGCGTGTGGCCATTTCGCAGGCGAGGGAAAGAGGACGCATGCTCCAGCTGGTTTGCCCGCTGCTTTTCTTGAGCCGTGGTTTAGCACACCACTTCTCCCAGGCACCTGAAATGCCTGTCCAAGCTTCTTTCAGACCCAGAAGTTTCCAGATCAGACTTCCTCTAACACCCACTGCACAAGTTGGCCTTGTCTGCTGTTGTTTTGTTTGAATGTGCTTTAAAAGGGTCAGCCGAAGAGTCCACCAATTTCCAATTTTTCAGGAACTTCAAAAGTAACTGGGAATCCCTTCTAACCCCTAGCATTTCCACTCATATATTTTCAAACTAGACTTAACTGCTTGTAACACATTTCGAGTATGTGCTGGAAGGGGGGGGGGGGTGGTTATGACTTTTACACTTCACTACATTGGCATCCAGAATGTTCAAGCGAGAATTAATGTAAACCAGGGGGGACTACAATAAAAGTACTATTCTTCTTTTTAATATAATGAGAAATTATTGTCTTTGGGGAATTGCATCCTGTGTAAAATTAGAATTTCCAGGAGAGCAGCATAACTAAAAATTGGGCTGGCTGTACTGATTGAGAAAGAGATTCTTCTTAGCATGATAGCCTGGGCTCAATTAAAAAGTAGAGCGTTTCTGAGGCAGCTAAGCGCCCTTAAAATGTGGGAAGACCAGGGACGTGCGAAATGTTTACCTTTAGACGTGTGCAACAGTGACATCCAGCGGCGATAAAGATAATTACAAGCGCATGTCGCCACAGTATAAAATAAGTTGCTCATTATAATCAAACAGTCTGTATGGTTAAATGTAGTTTGCATCCTTCTTCTGGTCAAAGCGTAAGCTAGTAATTCTGACTGTGTACCAAGTAGTATGTAAGGCACTCTCTCTGTTTATGTACTGAGTAGCTTGCAAAATTTGTTTTTCTGTTGATATTTGATTAGGGCTGTATGAGACCCCAGTAAAATGATTTCACACAAACACAAAAAGGAGAAAAACAGGCAAGCACTTCAATTCTGGTGACCATACTCTCCAAGAGACCTTTCTGACCCTCACCAAGCATGCACAGCTATCCTTGTGAGCAAACTGAGAGCAGGTACACATGGCACACACTGCCCTGATGGAAGCTGCACTGCTGAATTTCCACCGGAGGGCATGTGAACATGTTCACCATGTAGAAGAAGCCTAAGAGGTTAGTTAAGATGTGCTCAAAACATGGAGACAGAGGATCCAGAAGAACTGAAAAGAGAAGGAATGGGAAGCGAAAGAGAACAAAGAAGGATGAAAGACAAGAAAGAAGGGAGGGGGGAGGAAAAAGAGAGCAGACAGAGCAGTTCCCTACTGAGATAAGGCAACAGGCCCACTCATATGCAAAGCATGTAAGATTATCCTCAACATGTTAGCCTCCAACTAAGAAGCCTTTTCTTAAATGTCATCTCCACCATCAGGGGATTAACTAAGTCAACCCAAAAGAATCATGTTTTTTTTTAAATTTTTTTAATAAAAGTCTGCGATCACCTGATGTTGGGGCACCTGGACAGGCGTTAAGAGGATGTTGCCTCTCCTGGGGAGGAACTCAACAGAGGAACTAACATCCTATCAGCCTAGCGGTTCCTTATGTTCAGGGTCATCCTGCTCTCAGTGGAGCTGCTCGTGAAATTCCTAGAGCGTCCCCTTCAGAGATGGGACAACGATCAAAGACTTGGACACTTGATGGGACAGTTCCACTCCATCTGATGGCATGTCTCTGAGTCTTCTCTCCATTTATACGGCCTCATCTACTAGTCCAGTGGTGAGGCTTTGGATAGATGGACACCTAACCACAGCAGCAACACGAGTCTGAGCCACGTCTGATTGGGTTCAGGAACTCCTTCTGAGTTCTTTGCGGGGTACCCTGTTTCTCAATCTGAAACTCGGTGGAGGATGTTTACCATTACTCCCCTGCAACCACCTCCTTCTTCAGAAAGTTCTCAACCTGGGAGGAATGTCAAGGCACCCACTTTTCCATTCTCTGTAGTGGAGGAGAAACAAAATCAAGACCGTACAAACAGAAAGGGGAGCTCTAGGAAGAAAGTTTTAAAATGAAGCCATAACTTCATTGTAAAAGAATCTAAGTGGTCATTAGGTACATGGACCTTATGGTGCCCAAATGGTGGGATGGAGGGGGGGTGGATTAGAGGACCCTGTTGGATGGAAGGAGCAGGTGTCCATGAAATCTGTGGTTTGCATTTAGCAAAGACCATGAGGGCAGAGCGAAAGGGATGGGCTGTGCCGTGGCATGGTTCCCATTTGTGTCAGGAACCGTTAGGGGAGCTGTGCACAGAGACAGAGCAGGTGAGTCTGCAGCCTGCAGCCAGGTTTGTTTGCCTTTACAAGGTCTTTGAACTATGAGCTTGGCGCATCCAGATTCTGCAGGGAAAAAACACTCCTTTGCTGTCATTATCTGCTTGGTGTCTTCACAGGCAGAACCCTCTGGCTCCTTGCTTCTTAGTCATTCTCACAACAAGGCTTCATGGGAAATTACACAGTGGACTAGCACACTCACCAATCCAGCAGGTTCTGAAAGCACCTGCCCTGGCGACCTCTTCTCTCCGGCACCCAGAAGCCTTGACTGGATGGCCTCTGAGGCTCAAGCCGGTGGCATCTGGGTGGGGTTCAGACACCAACACTGCCACCCCAGGCCACCACATCACTCACGCCTGCATCCAAAGGGCCAGAGGCTGTCCTGCTTTTCTCCTTAAAGTGTAAACCTGCTTTCTCTCTTCAGTCTCACAGAGCTTTTCTTCAGCATTTGGGGAGGGGAGTGGGCTAGTGGTACCATGCACATACACACTCTCTCCTGGCCTGCAGGCCCAGGTAGTTTGACTACAGAATATAATCTAGTAATCTATTTAATTTCTTTAGAGAGATGTTAGAAATGCCGGTGGCATTTGGATGGAATCACATGCCATAAACCTGTCTGCTCCTCTCTAGTTCCCAATACTGAAGAAGACTCTGTTCTACAGGCATTTGAGATTTTTTACATGGTCACTTGGCTGATTTTGTGGTGGGTTGGGCTTTTTGGTTTTTTTGTTTTGTTTTGTTTTTGTATTCTGGAACCTATTAGAGCATCTTCAGAGGAAAAATTATATATATATATATATATATATATATATTAAAAGGGTGGCAGGACTTGTGATTTACTGATAGTGCTGCTTT
Organism: Nesogale talazaci; assembly: GCA_004026705.1. Classification (NCBI taxonomy): domain Eukaryota; kingdom Metazoa; phylum Chordata; class Mammalia; order Afrosoricida; family Tenrecidae; genus Nesogale; species Nesogale talazaci. Next base: position 10,942 of record PVJH01007719.1, read on the forward strand.
GAATTTTCACAAAAATATTTAGCTCTAGGACAATGTGTTAGGTGTATTCTTAAAAGTAAATAACTGCAGCCAATAAAAGTTTAGCCTATAAAGGGTCCCATCTTCGACTAGTTTTCTGCACCGAGAATTACTACCAGTATAATCATGGCTCCCTGCACACTAATATTTCCTCTGATACAGTATGATCAATGTTGTGGAAAAACATTTATTATATTTCTTCTAGCTACTTAAAGGCATTACTGAATTATGGGCACCGCAAAACGAACCCACTGTGCATTTTTTCTTTATGTGACGTTTTTACAATCTTCATTTTCTGCTTTGCAGCCACTGAGCTAGAGAGATCCACACTTTGTCCCTCTTCCCGCTGCCACCCGGGGCCACCCTCTCCTTCCTGCTTTATGACATCTGAAATGCACTTCACATGACAACGTCCCTTCTCATTCGGGGCCAGCTGCTTTATTTGAAAGGAAAGGGAGATGTAGGAAAATTAAGCAATCAGTGCTCGGAATCATTTCTTAATTCCCTTACTTGACAAAGGTTATAAAGTTTAGTTTGGAAAGGAAAAAAGACACACACACACACACACACACACACACACACAAAACATGGAGTAGGGGCTCAGGGGAGGAGATGGTACTTGACGGAATCATTGCAGAAGAGCTGATTGATTGAGAATGTGTGTGGGCTTTTCGTATTTGACATTTAACAATTTTATTAGCATTGTGGCTTATACCGCACTGTAATCCACAGGCTCGGCCGCCGGGAGAGTGTCCAGCTAACTGCCCGTGTCTGGGCCCTGCCAGGGGATGAATCAATTAGCAAGAGAAGCAATGATGCAAATGCAGCGGGGTCACAGGGGATGCTGTTTGCCTTTTTGATAGAGAAAGCACGCCGTAAATAACACCTCACCTCAGAAAATCATTCCAGGAGGCCCAGGTGCCTGGCAGGACTGCTCCGGGCACGGAAGGAAGTCTTTGCCCATCGTGCATATTTTCCTCCCATCTCAGTCAAGACAAGATTGGTAGTGAAATCAAAGTTTTTCAAGAAGGACAGTATTCGGTAACAGAAGTATGTTTCGTTTAATGTTTGTTTGTTTTTTAAGTACCAGAACCTGTGATTTATGACCCAGAGTTATAGCTAACTTTATTACAAAAGGGACTTCACCCGTAATAACCTTATTCAGAGCTCTCTGGAGATGGCTGGGTGCTCACATAGCGTGCTAGCTTAGCACATTTTCATCCACAGTCCCCGGCTGCCTGGTCTCACACCCAGTCGCCTCTGTGGAGGAAGGTTCCTCCCTTCATCCGCCAGGAGAAGTTGGGGTCCCAGGTCAGAGTTGGTGCTTTGTCTGTGGGGATATTCTAGACTCTGGCTAGGACAGAAACCCTCTCGTGGGTCTGGACCACGTCCTCCCCACTGGTATGTGTGGAGGCGGTTAACCAGCAAAGACCCCCACTTAGCCTTCATTTCCTTCCAGTAGCGCCCTCCTGGCTCCCCACCCCCTTCCCCACCCACTCCTGCTGAGGTCAGGTGCCTACCACCTGAGATAAACTGCGGAAACCCTTCCCACCCATCTCTCTCTCTCTCTCTCTCTCTCTCTCTCTCTCTCTCACACACACACACACACACACACACACACCCGCCCCTTTCTGATCACCATGGTAACATGGGAGGCGGCACTAAAACCATCAGGGCCCTAGTCTCCAAAGCTGGTCCCTGGGCGCCTGCGATCCAGGCACCAGCCCTCTATCTTATTAAACTCTCGTGTCAGTGCCTAGCAATTGTTTTAAATTTACACCCTCAGAGTGGCTTCGTGGGATTATATGTCCATTTGCATTAAACAGGTTTCTGTCATTACACTGCCATACAATACACTTCCTTGGGACAAATTAATGAGCTCTAAATATCATCAAGTAGAAGTTCATTTCACCAAGATGGCCAGCCAGCCAAAGGGGGGCGGGCTGCGGGAGTTAGAAGCCTTCGACCTCGTGGCCCAGGAGAAATCTGCAGAAGTGGGTCTTGTCCTTGTGTCTTCGCTGTTGAGACGGTTCATCTTGATTTAGAGCTGAGTGGGGAGAATGGGCAACGTTCGTCTCTTGGCCCAGTCCCACACCGCACCTCCCCCTAGCCTCTATTCCCCACAGGCTCTTCGTTGGGACCTTGTCTGCAGGCACTGGCAGTGGCTGAACAGCTGTCTGGCCATCCTGGAGGTGCCTGCGTGCCTCCACGTACCCTGGAAACATGCACACAGCATAGCTCTTCACGTAGGGAAACAAGGGCTCGCTGACCACAAAAGCACCCATAGCTGATGGGATTGGATTGTTCCTAGTCTGGGGACCATCAATCAGGCAGCGTCTTGGACTCGCGGAGCACTAGCTATGATAAGAGCACTTCACGCTAGCCCCCTAGAAGCAGAAAAAGAGCCAAGGCCCCAGTCCACTGGATACATTCGTGTGTTGCAGAGCAGATGGTTCCCTGGTCTTTCCCAGAGCAATTGGTTGGCCAGGCCATCTGTCTACCCCCAAAGGCTGGGTGGAGTTGATCACAAACTCTTGGCAGCAACAAAGCCATTTTTTTTTTAAAGCTAGGTCAACTCCATTCTCATGTATTCTCAACACTTGCCCTAACAAATCCACACACTGTGTGAAAAACACACAATGCGCCACACCTTCTTTTAGGTCACGGAGACAGACAAGGGCCTGCGGGAGGCAGATGCTCAGAATCTGAGTGGTTGTGATCTCATTCATGTGTGGTCTTGCATGATTGAGACCCTGCTATATTTAGGAATGACAAGATGGGCATTATTAATAGCTTAATTGACATTAAGGCAATTACCCCTACCCTTATTACAGTTTGTAGAATTACACAGAAAATATTGGCTGAGGGTTTTTTTTCCCCCCCTCCCTCCCTAGAGCTACCCAAGTATACAGCCTTTTATTTCATGCCAGATCCCGGCTTTAACATTACTTAGCCATAGAATGATTCCAGTAAATCATTATAAATGCATTATAATAAAGATGTTATGAGCTATCAGATATTAACCCCCAACCCCTAAAGAGAGATAAATAGTCCAGTTGCATGGTTCTCACTTTTGTTTCATAAGAAATAAGCTTTTGCAAAGAGCAACTGACTAATGAATTATAAAATGGTGTGTTGAGCTCAGATAATTAAACAATGCATTCTCGTGTCTGGCGCAGGACGAACACTAAATCATACACAAATGAAAAAAGGCAAAGAGCCCAAAACCCAAACCCAACTCCTATGTTCCAATTTCATTAACATCGGTCTCGAGTCCAGAAATACTTCAACTTTGCCTTGTCTGATTAGCCAGGTGTATCAAGTATAAGATCAAGAGACAAGTAGGCAAGCAAAACCAAGAGTCAGAGCAAGGTTTCTGGAGGTGCTAATTTCAGATAAGCCCACAAGTTATTTTAATGGAGATTTTACGTGGAGATTGCCTTGTAGGTCGCACTGTGCTCAATGGAGCAAACGCTTAAAAGAGCCTAGAAGTTTCCCAAGGTTCCTTATACTTTCCAGCTTTCTATTTTATCTCTGGACTCGCAGTAAAACATTAGCATGTGCCGAGGTGGAGGGCAGACCTTTAAAGCTATGGCATTGATGGTCGTCTTGGCCTTGCAGTGCTAGGAAGACAACACATCTCCTAAAAATCCCCCTCTGCTGAAGGTGAGGCTGCTGCTTTGTGGTTTGAACCATTGTCCTCAGGCATGCCATCGTGCCTAGGCTCCATCCAATGGTCAACTTTGGGTCACCATGAAAGTTTAAAACTCCAGGTTTTAACGGGCCTGGTTTGCCGATGACTGCGGTTCCCTGGCATGCCATGGATTTTCTACATGATTTGACGCTGTGCTTCAACAGGTCCTGAATAAGTACCTAAGACATCCAACTTCAAAGGCATGTTGGCCACCTTGGGGTCAACCAGCATGCCACTAATGACTTGTGGCCAAAAGTAGGATTGGCTTTGACACTGCATGGGCAGTGATCACTGTGGTAGTGAGAGGATTTCTGGTGTACTTGGTACGTCATGTCCCATTCTGCCACTCCTTTCAGGTCAAGCTGGACCACACATGGCCATCCCACTGCTGTTTGCCCCCCTCTGTGTGCTGGCCATTGTAATCTCTCTGATCCTTAGAAGGCCTGTCTACTTCTACTGTAAAATGAGCCTAATAATGACACCTCCCTTACAGTTGCATAAACATCAAGTAGCATCATATAAAGCATCTGTTACAGAGTAAGCCCAAGATTAAACTTTGTGATACTATCTTAGTTATCTCATGCCTTTCTCCTCTTGCCCCTCTCTCCACGCTGCACTTACATCTCTCCATTTATTCTCTCTGTCGGTGTGAAACACACAGAGACAGGGTTTCAAATCCCTGAAGGGAGAGACTTGGACCCCCCTGACTTATTCCCTCAGATATACCTTACAGGTGGGGTGCTCAGCACATCGCTACACCAGCCAGGGTTCGTTATCATCACTCTTAGGGATAATTGACATTGTCTGACCACTGGATATGAAGCTGGTACTACGCTGTTTCATCATCTTCGTCTCATTTAATTTCCAAAATTATCCTATGAGAAATCAGGAGTATTTTCATCCTCCCTTGACAGTATCAAAAGCATAAAAATGCTGAGTAACCTCCCCAAGGCCATACAAGCTCTTACATGGGCAGCCAAGATGGACACAGTGTTAGGCTGGTTGTCTTCAGAAACAAAACCGGTGACGCTCAAGTTCAATGTTCTTGAAGATTGTCCCAGGCAGATGCATATGGCCCCAGGCCTCTGGCAACAGAGGGATCTAGCAGATCTGGCCTTCTATCAGCGATTGTGTCTAAGCAGCTTGGCTTTTTCCAAAAGCTTTTCTTTTCTTCCCAGAGCTGGAATTTAACATCCATTACCTTCTGTTGTTTATTCCCAAGAATCAAAAGTTTCATTTCTCTTGCCTTTTCCAGAAACCAACTGAGTAAACAGCTTGGCCATATCTGACCTCCAAAGGAGACAAAAAGTCCAAGACCACCCACTTGTTGTAAGGCAGAAGTCAGATAAGTCTCTAAATCTTCACAATGTGTTCCTCTAGAACCACACCCACATGACACCACAGTCACCAGCCAGCCAGGCCAGCAGATTCTCACCAAATTGTGTGAGGCAGGGTGGTCCAAAGAAAGAAAAACAGCGACACTCATAAATGTATTTTTTTAAAGGAGCTTTATATCAAGCAGTAATTTTATATCAAGACACTAGTGTTTTAAAAAGGATTGTGTTTAGGATATGGCTGTACCAGAATTATATTAATCTGCTCCACTCCACCCTGCCCAACCTATGGTTGTAGGACATAATATATGGTAGAAATTGATACTGGGAATTTTGATTAAAGAGAGCATGCAAGCCCACCTGCCTTCAGTCTTTACATTTAGAGTGGCTGAAAGAGAAACTAAGAACTGCCTGATTTTGTCTGAAGGCAGGCAAAGGGTTCCAGAAACATAAGCCCTACCCAGTGCCTTGAGTGCCAGCACCTTTGCATTTGATAGGCATCCAATTAGAACTCAAGCCGGGGCGGGGTGTGGGGGGGGGCATTAAGTCTGTGCTCTTCAGGGCACTCTTCTAGCACAGAAAATTCAAGGGAACTTGTGGGCAGCCGAGAATGTTCACTAGTTGGCCACCTGGCTTCACTTGTTGAGTGCAAGTGGGGGAAATGTAGCAACAGAGATGGGTGGAGCCTAGCCACTGACACCCATGGACCTGGTCCCCAGGGAGCAGAGGAGAGACAAGAAAAGACTGGCTGTTCTGAAGTTTAAAGAGCTGCTCAGAATCTGAACTTACAGCATGACCTACCCTGAGGGGGCTAGAGTCATCGAGAACATGCGAAGGGGTCAGAGGTCTGAATGGGGAGTGGGTCCACGTAGGAAACTCCCTGGCTTGAACTGACCCTTGAAATGGCTTGTGCTAACTTGGAATGAATAGCTGGGACTAAGTTGGCGGAACAGGAACAGATAAAGAGGAAGCCATGTAACCATATGAGCTGGTGCACATTGCTCACTGACTTAATGCATGGCCTGCTCTAGATTTGACTTTGCTCTGGATTTGAATTTTTATGGAAGCAGACGCACATGGTTCCAACTGGAATCAAAATTATTCACACCAAAGAATATTCTTGTCTACTCAGAGCATTGGGTTGACAGAAATGGGTTGTTTAGAAATTGCATACCCATACTTACCTGGCAGGGGAGATACTATGATCACGAAATTGTATACCCAAAATGCAGAGTAGGTGGGTGGATGATAAAGGGTTTAGGTGTCTGGCTTTAAAACTTTTGGAGATAAGGGAGGCTCTAGTGTAGGTGTTCACAAAATGTCAATTGTTAGTCAATACATTTTGCTGCTGTTATTTACGTTTGGAATTCAAGTTTAAATGGGTCTAGTACACTTTTGGTTGTAAGTGTTTTCTATTGTATCCTGTTAGGCACATGCATGATTTTATTATAATCTTTGTTTAGAGATTATGTGTGGTTAAAGAATTGTGTTCAGATGACAGATTGACAAGGGCTGGTCTGTGTCGGTTAGATTTTATGTCAACTTGAAGCTGAGTAAAAGTGTAGGGGTGGAGTCCAACCTACCTATCAGGTCACAGCCTATTGATTCCTCCTTAGGGATGTGGCCTTCTGATAAAAGAGAGTATGAACTGATCTCCCTTACCTTTCGCCATCCTCCTGGCTGGGACTCTGTCTGCTTCCAGGGACATCTCCACGTGGGCCACTAACTCTAGGAGTCAACCTGAAAGCTCAGCCCCCAGTCGGCACCTGGCCATGTTTCACTGATCTGGGAAACAAGGGAGTCTGCATCTACCAGTCAGAGATCTCCCTCCTTCACTTTTCTGTTTTGTCAGCCTGCTGCGACACAAGTCTGAAGAGGGCCCCAGCTAACATCAGGCCCATGGGCCAGACTGGAATGCTCTCTTGATGTAAAGTTCTTCCTCACAGATAGATGAGTATCACTGGTTTTATTTCTCTAGAAAACCTGGCCTACCACAGACAGCTATACTTAGACTAGATTTGGAGTCTCAGCTCTAAACTTCCTTCCAGGGAGGCTGATTTTTTTTTTCAGCTCGACTCTCTTTGCAGTTGGACCAGACCAAGGAATTTGTCCAGAGTAACTCCCCACACATAGATGACCTTTTGGATACTGAGTTTTGAGTTCCCAGGAAGTCAAGATAGGGACACCAACCAGTTTATAGCTGCTGCTAAAAGTCATTTATCTGAAAACTCCCAGGACGCCATATAAAGCACCCCAAAAGACTTAAATTGTGTGTGCCCACACACCCACTCACACTCCATAAAGTTAATTTCACTTGGAGAGAATGTGTCTGGGGGAGGTGAGGCATTCAGTCAGGGGTTCTGGTCCGTGGCTACAACGGTTGGAGCTGTCTCATCATCCATGACCCTCATGTTTTCAGGAAGCCTCCACCACTGTGCTGAGACAGGCAGAGGACAGTCTCCCCAGTCCTATTCAGAACAACTAGTGTCCCCCGTAGCCAAAGATTCCCAAGCTCCATACCTCCCATCTTAAAGGAACAAATTAAGAGGAGGATTTCAATTCTAGGGCTGAGTGATATTAATTAAGGCAAACATTTCAAATGATGCCTTCCTTGTCAGAGAGTCTTTGGAAAGGTTATGCAGAGTTGGTGAGGGATTGGGGGCAGCCAGAAGGAGGCATGTGCAAATAGCACCCAGAGAGACTCAGGGTGAGACCTGCTGCTACAGAACACAGGTTGACGACTCTCACCCATCAGGCCAAGAGGTTCGATGCTTGAGGTCTCCCATGGCACGTGTTGCTGATGTGCAGACTGTGACAGAGTCACCAGTCACCTGATCACAGCTTCTCCTAAGCACATGGAGGCTGCTTCACTCTGCTCCTGTGCACTTGGGTGAACCCTGGGTCACATCTGTTGCTGTGAGCAGAGGTTGTCATCTCCAGGAGAAAGGATTGAATTGCCAATGAATGACCACACAGCTTTTTCCTCCTTCCAAGAAGTGACCTTCAAACCAGATGGTGAAATGACAGGGTGACCCATATCCTGGATTCCTTAGTGGAACCAATTCCCCCAGAGATCTATAGTGAATATGTCACCTAGAAAGACACAAACTCTTGCTATATTAGACTTTGGCATTTGAAAGTTGTTTGTTACCACAACCAAACCTAGGTGATCCTGACTAATATCTTGTTCAAGAAAAATGGCCTGTCTTTTCAAGGGGGGGAAAAAAAACCAACTTCTTTTCCAACAGCTGTATTTGGAGGCCTGCTGGCAAAGTGATTACTCATTGGGTTGTTAATCACAGGGTTTGCGGTTCAAACCCACCAGCTATTCCCTGGGCAAAAGAGGAGACTCTCTACTCCTGGGAAGAGTGACAGTCTCAGAAATCCACAAGGACAGTTCTGCAAACATCTTTCAATCCTCATATGACACTGAAAGATGCTAAAATTTTCCAGTGATGTTAGATTGAAAAGAATAATGACTTGTCCTTCATTCCTCAATGAATGTGGGCTCTTGGAGGAAAGGGAAACTGAAGATACCTTTGGAAAATAGCATGGCATCATGCAGTAATGAAGAACAAAGAAGGAATAAAATGAGAGATAAATAATAAAAAAGAAAGAAAAAGAAAAAGAGATAAAGAAAAAATCACAAAAGGGAAGAGGAGGAGAGAAGAAAAATGCAACCAAAGAGATGGGTCAGAGAGTTTCAAATCAGCAGAGCTCTGTACAGTTACAACACGACCAAGCACGTGGCTCAAGAACAGACATAACTTTTAAAATTTCTCTGAATCGAAGACGCGATTCAACTGGGGGGAGGGGGGGAAGATGGGATTGCTGCCCCACAAGAAAACTTAATCTCCCTCTTAGAGTAGCCTATGCTTTGTACAAGAACCTCCTCTCTGGCCTGCAGCATGGGGAACAATGGAGACTGGTTCAGAGATGACTGGCAACCAGGTCTCCACAGTTCAGCCCAAACATAGCCCCACATCAGGCCCCCGAAAGGTGACACTACACATCCCCCACTCCCCCATCCCAATACTGGGGCCTGCAATATTTTCCCATTCTTATTCCACCAGAAGTTTTAAATCCAGATCTACTCTGGTTTCGCTTCATTGGCTATGACTGCACCTGTTCAAAGCTATTTGAAGTCCTGCCAGTTGGCCATTACCAAGGACTCACAGTCAGGTCACCCTGCAGGGATCGTCTTGAAGGAGAACTTTGAGTTACTGAACCTAGATGTGTCTAGCATTCCAGGGTGCCCAGTAGATGTTGGCTGAAAGGGTAAATGAAGTCGTGAATGAATCTCCATCTTATAATTTGGAATAGATATAATCCCTTAACTGGCCTCTGAGTGCATCCCTTGGCACATTGAAAAGAAGCATTAGAGCAAGATCTGAGAAGGGAGCTGGGGCTTTCAGAGTTTCAGCAGTTCGTCATCCCTTCTAACCCCGAGTCCTTGAAAGCTGTGATGCTGAGGTCAGAGCAATAGCACTCAGTTCTAAACACCGGGCATCCCTGGCGGCCTCGAGTGGGCGGCTCAAGAAAACGCTTCAGAGACACTGGGTGGGAACATGCTGGGTGCACAGGCCGACTGGCTGAATGGGGTATACAGGCAAGCATCTTGGTGCGGAGCAGTACTCAATACTATGTCCTGAATCATTTATGTTTCTCACACTCTCAAGGGGGCAAGGGACAAGGAGGAGCTGTGAACCCTTCTTGGTTTATCTACTGAGGGAGGAGTTCGCATTCCTAAGATGGACAACAAAGCCTGTTGAGAAGGCGGTCTTCCCTTAAAGAACCAAACCAAAAGTAAAAGCAAGCTCACTGCCATGGAGTCGATGCTGACCCGGAGCGATGACACAGGGCAGGATGGAACTCCCCCTGTGGGGTCTGAGACTGCAACTCTTTATAGGAGTAGAAAGTCTTGCCTTTCCCCCGTTCAAGGAGGCTCCCTGATAACGTCAACAGAAACCAAGTGGAAAGGACCCCAAAGAAGCCAGTCCTCCCCCTGGGGGAGAGTCTGTGAGTTTATTTGTCTGCATGTGCATACATTCCCCATAGGCACCCTGGACTTTGTCGGCAGTCAAGCTCGGATGGTGACAGTCAAGCTTGGATGTTGATGAGAATGGAGTGCCTGGGCTGAGCAGACGGCTGCTGCTGGGCTGAACTGAAGAAGCAGGGCTGCAGAAAAAGATGGATGACGCGGACACACAGTCAAAATGGCCTGCCGTCCTGGCTGGAGTTTAAGGAAAGGGATCCTCTTTTGGGACAAACATCTCTCGGGGATGTGCCTGCTCTGTACATTCAAGCCCAAGCTCATCATTTTCCACCTGTCATGCCCAGCTGCTGTCCCCTGCCCCTTCTTATTAAAAAACAGCCTCTTGTCTACCTGGCTAACCTCCTTGGGATTGTAAACCCCACCCCCTTACACCCTACTTTTCCTTCCATTCAATCTCGTTCAAAATGTTTCTTATATCTACTCTTTTTGAATCCTTGGTTTGTCGGCTTCATTCTAGACCTTTGCTTTGCTATAGGTAATGCCAGGTGGCGCGGGAGGAGGGCGTGTGTCTGAACACGGTTTTGTTCTGTGGGACAGGGGCTTGCTATGGCGTGGAGCTGGCTCAGTGGCACATAACGGCCACATAGGAGGTAAGACACCACACCCGTTTACAAATAATAAAACATGATGACCTCGTCACCCAGGACAAGGGCCCCAACTGCCAGATTTCCCCAACAGTCCACTCTTCATGTACTTCTATGATTTTCAATAAAGGTGTTTTGTTAAATCGCTACGTTGAAAGACAACATTCAAAATACATTAGCAGATAATGTTTTCTCCCTCTAGCCCTTCCTTCCTCCTTTGATCCTCCTTCCTTCCTCCTTTGATCCCACCCCAATCCAAATAGCTAAGCTTATCTCTGCTCCTTAGCTGTGGAAAGGAGTGAGGTAGCGAATGTTAAGGAAAAGGTAAAATTCCTTGCCTGACTTACATATTTCAAAAGCATAGCTCTTTGGGATGACATAAAGACTTAGTAGAGAGAGCGAAATCATTGGGAAAACATGGATACAAATTAAATTTGACGCATGCCACCTTACCTCCCATCACTTCAGAACAGATCCCAGGACTGAGATAAGAGAGAATCAGAGCAAAGCGGTGGACTGCTATCACAAGATCTGAGTCCAGAGGACCAAGGTCTTGGATCATGTTAGCTGGTTTTGAACTTGGAAAGAGGGATAAACACCATAATGACTTACAGTGGCAGAGGTGGAAAGACTATGTGCTAATAAATTAGCATAGTCATGCTTGAGTATAATTTGGTAGCATCTGATCAAGTTTTGGAGAATTTTTACATACAAAATAGACATGGAAATGGATACAAAAGTGTTCATTGTGGCATACTTTCTAATCAGGGAAAAATCTTCCAACAGCCTAAATACTCACTACTAGAACAAGAAGTAGATTGAACGTGAAACTGTGTCAATCATAGATGACTACATAGCAATGAAAAGGAGAGAGACCAGGATTTCCATTCCAGGAGATCAGTCTTGAAAGCTACAGGAGCAGCTCTAGCCCGTCCTGCAGAGTCCCTGTGTGTCAGAAGCAGCTTGTTGGCAGAGAGCCGCGTTGAGTTGAGTTGGCAAAATATTTACCAGAAATCAGAAGATGATTTAGATTCCCAACCTGGCCTTTTGTTCATAACATTATCCTGATGCCTCAATCTACCTGGCATAGTTTTTGGTCTATCCCAGGTATCAGGAAATGATTCTTCCCAATAACGACAGTGAACTAGTCCAGAAGAAACATTGTAAGCATAGTCGGGGGAGAGAGGAAGAGGAAAATAGGTTGCCTTTGCTCTTGAGAGCCTGGTCTCTCAAGAACAGCATCATAAAAGCATCCTCCATGACACACTATTCACACTTGCCGTATTCCTAACTAAAGTGATCCTCTCTGAATCTTGCTTTTTTAGCCACACATGTTTTAGAAGAAATTATAGTGACTCTTTAATTGAAAATGTGTTCTTTACCTCAAATTTAAGTAATAACTGGAGGTTCTAAACTGTTTTAATGTTACTTTGGAATCTATACCCGAATAATCATTTTGATCCCCTTGAACCAAATATTTTATTTATGCCTTACATTTTTTTCTGATGGTTGGCCAAACCAAAGACGTAAGTCTGACATATCTTTTCCACAAAGAACCTGAATTCTCAGCACTCTAATAAATTTGTATTAAGAATCTTCTATGCTCAATTTGGCAAACATGGATGAGAGTGAATCGATCTGATCAATGGAACAGGCAACCAAAAGGCACCTGCAGGTTCTATCTTAAACTCTATCTTAAACTGTGGAAGACATTCCCACAGGTCAGGTTCTTTGCTTGGCTCAGTCCGTCAAGAAGGGCATATTTATTTTCCATGGGTCTTTCCAGGGTCAGTATGCTGTCATTTATGAAAGCCTTTAACTAAAATCACTTCCACCACAGACATGACTATGATATTTACTATTCTTTATTATTTTTAAAGAAATTCTATTGGTTTTAATATTTGACACCATCATCTGGGATGAAATCCTGACACTGTGGTGATGAATTTTAGATGACAAATTTTTCTTTAATTTTGGTTTTAATATCTGAAATGTATATGTAATGTATAAATGCATTTTATACCAATGTAAAATGGACCTGCTTCCTCAATATGATGGGATATAAGTCAAAAAATCTTAGTGTTCCCTGTCTCCTCCTCTGAAGATGTCAGCTGCCTTTTTTCAGAGAAAAGAAAACCCTCCTTGGGATGGTTTCTTAGTGTGGCAGTCATGTGCTTATGTTAATTTTATGATTGAAATGTAGGGGTGGAGTCTAGGCTGTTAATCTGGAGATAGCCATTGAGTAGAGATAAGACCTCTATGTGGGCATGGCTTTCACCTGAGACTCCAGGGAAATCTCTTGGTATTTCCCTTGTGAAGATGAGAAGCTATCTTCCCCAGTTGTTGGGAGATAGTTAGAGAGATGATTAACCACAGGCAACACAGAATGGCGGCGTCTGGGAGGCTGGAGTAGCCGGTGGAGAGACCACACAGCTTTACCCTGATGGAGCCGGACCTCTGAGGCTGGGGCAGCCACATGGAGGCCTCTGCAAGCGATGAGTTGCCTCTGCCACCACGGGATGCTGTTGATGGACCCTGAGCCCTGGAAGTGAGGAGACATGGGGAGACCCCTGTCGGTGCCAGGACTCTGTACCCACTGACCTGTGACTTTGTGAATCAGAAGACTTTATGGACAGATTTCGGACATATGGGTTAATATTGGACTTGTGACTTTGAACTGGACTGGGATGTTTTCTCAATGTCCTGTTCCTCTTGAATATAAACCCATTCCTTATACTTATATTCGTGTCTCTGAAATTTGTTCCTCTAGTCTATCCGGACTGACACACTTAGTTTCCCTTGAGATATTTCAGTATTTTATCTTCATTGTATCCTATCCCACAGCAATACAGTAAAGTATTCGAGTTTTTTTTTTTTTTACAGCCACACCAAAAAAAAAAAAAATCTTCTATGCATGCTTCCCAGGCAGGCATGACATTTTAAGAAATCCAGAAATGAAGGACAACCTTGGCATTTTTCTAATGATGGGGGCCCAAGGTCAGTGAAATGGCCTTGGCTCGCTCCATCCCTTTGAAAGTCGGAGGTGGGCGTGGAAGTTGCCGAGGCAGGAGCCCTGACCTCCCGCTATGGTCTGGTGGGCTGAATGGGAGTGGGAGGCAGGGACTCCACGTTCAATACTAATTGTATGACTGACTCCAGCCACGACATTGAAGGAAACCGTTCCACCTCGAGGCTTCTTTCGCAAAGTGGGAGAAAGTTGGAAAGAGAAAAAGTTCCCTGACGAGTCCATCATGCCCTGGAGGTGAAATACTATGCTACATAAAATATTGAGAAGAAGAGACCTGGCTTCTTTCTCTGCCACCAGCATCTCTTTCACAGAGCCCCCACCTGCGCTGCCAGTGGACCAGGCACTGAGTGGTACGGCCTCGTTACTGGAAACGTTGACTTCTGCACAACTGGTTCCCATCCACTTTTCACTCTTAAAGTAGCAAAGTTTTTGTAATTATTAATGGCTTCTTCGTGTGACCACCCATGAGTGAAGGTCATTTCCCTCTCCCACTTCTTTAATGGCAAATAATTAATGATGTGTTGGAAATTAACAACAATTAACAGTGCATAGGAATAACTGCAGAGGGTCAGAGCCTCCGAAGAAATGTAGTGCTTAATTTCTGCCAGTTCAAGGGGAGAGGCCCGGGAGAACTGTCCTGTTAAATGTATTGCGGTTCTATGACTTTCCAAGTGAGGGGAACAGAGAGTGGGGCTTGAGCAGTCTTACTGATTTCTCTGATGGACAGACCTTGAGAAATCCTCGCCCTGGATAGTCTCGGACACAAACAACTGTCCCTCTAGGACACGGCCCAGCATTTTTAAAGATTATGCAGGTTAATGGGAGGAAGTCAACAGTTCCCTGGCACTTCTGGTAAGCGTATGTGTTCGTTTTGCTGAACAAGCAGACTAGTATAACATGCTACATTTTGACCTTAGTATTAATAAGCCGTGCCCAAAATAGAGAGCAGACATAATTTAGCAATAACTTGATCATTTTTTAATATATTAGATTTCAGGGCACTCCTGGAAACGCCATTTTGCATACGAGCTAGCTCAGGCATACACTTGTGGCTGTTGTATCTTTGTGGAACTCTAGGGCAGTGTTTCTCAACCTTCCTTATGCGGTGACCTATACCTTATGTTGTGGTGACCACCCCTCCCCCCACCGGTAAAATGATTTCTGTTGCTACTTCATAATGGTGATTTTGCTACTGTTATGAATTGGGTGACTGCTGGGAAAGGGTCATTTGATCCGCAAAGGTGTCATGAAGATAGTCTCATCTTTTCCCCACGGAATAGTTATGGACTTGAACCAGACCACCTTACACTTAGCAGTCCAATGCGCACTAGACAGCACCCTTGTGGGATAGACGTGCTTTAGTAAATAGAGTCAATATATCTTTTAGATGCAGAACAAGATGTGTTACTACTAAAGTATTGGATCTTCTAGACACACTCCATGCCCTTTTCTCCATTTTCTAAAACACTACCAGAAGTCTTGAGGCCTAAGTCTCACATATATTCCAAAGTTGAAAGTAAAGCCCAAGAAAGCACGGCAAGCTCAAATATGCAAAGTGATGGTCAACCCAAGGATATCTACCAAGCGTACCTGACTATAGAATGAGCATGGGATATATATAGGATATATATAGGATGGATATATATATATATATATATTCTGCTTTCACCCACAAAGTAATTATGATGATAATTACATTACCTGTAATTATAAACATAATTAATTATATTCCTGCAGTGCTTTCGCGCTTACAAAGTACATTCACATACATTAATTATTTAACTTCCTCGGTACCTAGGAGACCAGGCATAGCTGTAAACATGCAGAACAAAGGCAGTGTCTCCCCACCTAGCTCAGATGGTTGCCTTTCAAATAACCGCTTCCTTCTCTCTCATCTGAGACGATCCCTGTACACAAAGCTTATGCTCATAGTGAAAAGAGAAGCCATTTTTCCAGAGGGGATGTTTCAGACCCCTTACTCAATGTCCTTCTCAACTAGCAGAAGTAGGTTTCAAAGAAGTAAAGCGCCAGCATTGGTGGCAGTGGTGAGAGCGGGAACACCTAATCGTCATAACTCCCTGAAGCATGTGGTTTGGTCCAGGTGACTGCAATCAGGTGATGGGTCCTCAACTTTAGTGCAGGTTTCCATGCGCTCACTGAATGCAATGCTTAGAACTAGAATAGCAAACCTCCATTGCACAGGGAGGCTCAGCTGCTTCTGGGGCTGCCTGCTAAGAGAGGCCCTGTGTCCTATGGCAGTTTCCAGTCTCTGGGAAGCAACCCTAGTGACCATCCAGTTCAACCATCATTCTTTGCAGGTTAGGAGCTCATATGTGCACTAGTGTGCCTTCCTTCCAATACTCTTCACACACTGCCCTTGAAAGCTTAGTCTGAGAGGATGCTGGAATCATTAACCAAAGTAAAGAACAATAACAAAATCAACAATCATGTAACCCTGTCTTTCATATTGGATTTCATTTATCAAACACTTACATACCAGCTTATAAGATACTGTAGATATACATTTGCTTTTTACAGAAATCTTCAGAGGTATTGTTGCTAGGGACCATCAGGTAGGTTCCAACGGATAGTGACCCTATAAAAAAGAGAATGAATGGCTGAGCTCCAGTGGTATAGTGGTTGAGTGTGGGACTGCGGTCCACTGACTTGGAGGTTCAAATCCAGCAGCAGCTCTCCAGGAGCAAGACTGGGCCTCCCACTCCCATCAGAGGGCAGTGATGCCGAGAAAGAGAGAGCAAGAGAGAGAGAGAGAGGAGAGAGAGAGAATGAAGCACTACCTGTTCCTTCAGCCTCCTGACGATCATTGATGTGTTTGAGTCCATTGTTGTAGCCTCCGTGTCCATAAGATTATCAAGGGGCTTCCTTTTTCTCACTTATCCCCTACCAAGCATGATGCCCTGGTCCAGGGACTGGTCTCTCCTAATAACACATCCCAACTAAGAAGTAGTTAGTATTATTCTTCCCATTGGTAAGTGAAAAAAAAGTCACAGAGAGATAAAATAACTTGTCCTGGATCACATAACCTGACCAGTCCTTGCTAGTCTACATTTGCTATAAAATAGCAATAGTATTTTCCAAATAGGTTTCTTTCAAACTTGGAAGCAAAGAGAACACAGTGTAGGAAGACAACAAGGTTAATGAAGACAGTGTTTTTCCATCTTCTCCACGCACCAGAATTGCTTGGGGAATAAACATATTAATATGGGGGATCCCATGTCCAGAAACCAGGGTGCAATTGATCTGGAACAAGGCTAGTGTTGTTTGTTTGCTTGCGGGTTAAAGCTCCCTGGTGTTTCATGTGCAGACATCACTGGGACTTCTGAATAAATCCATTAACGAGCATTCACCACTTGCCTCCTAGGTGGTGGATCCTATGCTCCTATGCTCCAAGGGTGAACAAGATACTGCTGCAGACTATAGGGTCAATAGCGTTCAGGATATGCATACAATTGAAGAGAAAGATAAAAAGAACAAAAATCATATCTTTGTGAATGAGGGGGTGTGTGGAGTGGAGACCCAAAGCCCATCTGAAGGCAACTGGATCTCCCTTGATAGAAGGGTCTCAGGATGGAGACGACCTAATCAGGGTGCAGTATAGCACCAATGAAACATACAACTTTCCTCTAGTCTTCAAAGCTTCCTACCCACCCACCCCCACTATCATGGTACCAATTCTACCTTACAAATCCAGCAAGACCAGAGGATGTACACTGGTACAGAAAAGAACTAGAAAACAGGGAATTCCAGGCAGGTAAACCCCTTAGGACCAATGATGAGAGTGGCAATACCAGGAGGAGAGGGGTAGGTGGGGTAGAAAGGGGGAAGAGGTCACAATGATCTACATATAACCCCCTCCCTGGAGGATGGACTACAGAAAAGTGGGTGAAGGGAGACTGTGTAAGACATGATCAAAATAATAATTTATAAATTACCAAAGGTTTGTGAGGGAAGAGAGGGGGGAAATGAGGATCTGATACCAAGGGCTGAAGTAAAAAAAATGTTTTGAAAATGGTGATGGCAACAAAGGTACAAATGTGCTCGACACAGTGGAAGGATGGATGGTGATAAGACTTGTATGAGCCCCCAGTAAAATGATTTCTAAAAAACAAAAAGAAAGAAAAGAAAAAGATAAAAGCTGTTTTAGAGAACAAGGAAACTGAGGTGATTCAGTCAATAGCCCTGAATTAATACTTGGAATCTGGTAGGAGGAAGAGAAAGCGAGGATGCAGAAAGAGTCCTATCTGCGCCAAGTACAGCAAGCAGGGGACTCTTCAGAAGTGGTGGTGTTGGCCCCTGACACTTCATCTTCTGAGGTCCACTGTTCAGATCCCTTTGTCATTCTCCAGCTCCCTTCCATGCAACAGGAGCTCCGAGAGGTTTACATATTCCTGCATGGGTCAGGTTCTGGGACACAACTCCACTGATGGTAGGGCAGGTCTTTTTCTTAGTCAAGAAGGAAAACATTTCAGCAGTTTCTAGATCTTGGGGTCTTTATTTGAACTTCCCTAGTACCAGCAAATTAGAAGTATTTAATGTAAACTAAAGTCTACATTAGAAGCAAGCTAAGTTATCTCTGGACAGAGGAGCCTCATGTTGGCTAACACGGTTTCACTATCAGGAACTATAATAGGTTAAGCGGTCAGGCAGCAGGGGCGGGCTTCTCTTCAGTTGGATATGCATAGGGTACGGATGGAAATGAGACCATACCTTGTCCTATGTTCACGGGTCAGAAGTTTCCAATGAGCTCCTGTGCTCACCAAGGTGACTCCCCCAAACGACGCACACTAGTTGTTATTCTACACCAATTCTGCTGACCGGTGATAAGTCTGTCCAATTTAGTTCTTGGCTGTTTCAAAGAAACAATGGTGTCAAAATAAGCATGATTCTTATCCCTGAATACCAGATGGATGTGCAGCTCTGCCATCCCTTCAATGACAGTAATAGAGCTATCCATCTGTTCAGTGTTTAGAAATGAGACAACTATTGTATACACATATATTGTCCTATAGGGTCACAATGAGAATAGACTTGATGGCAGTGAGACAGTGTATGTGTGTGTGTGTGTATATATATGCATATGTGTATGTATTTTTATATATTTCACAAAAGGACTCCGACCCCAACCTCTCCTTTTATGAAAATACATTGTGCTCTTCTTCTCCACCCCTACGTTCAAGGACAGTCTGAAGATGACAGCCCTGGAGAATGGCTCTTCCTAGAGCCAAACACCCAAGTTACCCCTCCCCCTGCCTAGTCACAACTTACCTTGTATTATATGACTAGGAGAGCCATCTGGCCTCTGTTCTAGCCTGTTCATAGATAGAATCATAGCGCTCCAATATGTCTACCCATCAAGTTGCCACATGGGCTGCCCATCACTGAGGAGGTTGGCTATTGGTTGTTGTTTTGGGAGTATTGATCATTCCAGAACAACTTCATTTATAATGCATATAATCTCCGGACTGTAGGTTCCACGTGCTAGACCATTTTCTATTGCTTGCATCAAACAGTTTCTTCTTCTTTCTTTGTCATATATAGTAGTCACTCATTTTCACAATCTCTGTGGAATTTAAAGTGACATGTCATGCTTATGGAAATTTTTTTTCTCAGATGCCATCACATGGGCAGATTGGCCTTGCCATCCCAGCATGGGAAGCGAGTGCTTTTTCTAGGGGCGCTGCGGGAAGTGTCTGGGAGAGAGGAATCAGGGAGAGGGAAGGAGGCTGTCATCAGCGAGCGTTTGTTAAGGAAGAAATTGGGGCTGAGCTCTGGCGTCCCTTCTTTCACAAAGGAAAAGCCAATTGCCTGGGTCCTACCAAGCGATAAGGTTTTTCCTTCTAACAGTTTTCTCACACTATAGTCACTTTTTTTTTTTAAGAAATGAAAAAGGCACGGGAAAGTTCAAGACAACTCCCACAGTCATAATTCCCAGAGTTCGCAAAAGTTAACATCTGGTTATATTTTCTCCCAGGTTTGTTCTTTTGTAAAAAATAATATGCTTCAGATTTCAAACCCAAATCCACTTTAACCAACTCCCATGGGAAACCGCTCTCACCAGTTGAGTATTCATGACAGTATGATAGTATTGGCAATCCATTACACACACACACACACACACACACACATTTACACATGCCACTAGTGTTTTTTTGTACATGAACTCTGTAATTTTTAAAATAGCCGCAGCATCCTTTTTGCATCTGTGACAATTTTTTTATCCTGCTCACCATTAGGGGTCTGGCAATCTTCCCATGTTGTATGACTCATGGTGGTGCAGTGGCTTAAGCACAGACTGCTAACCTAATATGAGCAGTTTCTCTCAATCGGCCACTGAGCAAGAAGAATATGAGGCAGTCTCTACCCACAAAGGTGACCGAGAGAGCAGTTCCACTCTGTCTTTGAGGTTCACTGTGAGTCAGAATCAACTTGGTGGCAGTAAATGATAGAAGTCAGCCTATGGTCTAGATGTAGTTCCTTCTTTGCATTGTGAGTATATCACATGCTCAATCCACTATTGATGGGTTGTGTTAGTCTGGGTAGACTAGAGGAACAAATTTCATAGACATGTATATAGATATAAGGAAAAGGTTTATATATAAGAGGAACAGGACATTGAGCCCAGTCCAGCTCAAAGTCATAAGTCCGATATTAACCCCTATGTCCGAAATCAGTCTATAAAGTCTCCTTCTGACGCATGAAGTCACAGGTCAGAGGGTGCAGAATCCTGGTGCTGGAAGGAGTCTCCCCATGGCTCCTTGCTTCCAGGGCTCAGGGTCCATCAACAGCAGAAGCAACTCATCGCTGGCTGAGGTCTCCATGTGGCCGCCCCAGCTTCAGAGGTCTGGCTTCATCAGGGCCAAGCCGTGTGGTCTCTTCACGGCTCCTCCAGCTTCTCGGATGCTGCCACCTTGTCTTGTCCATGATTCAACGTCTCTGAGACTAACTCCCAACAAACTGGGGGAGATAGCTTCTCTTCTTCATGAGGGAAATATCGTGAGATTTCCCAGAAGTCTCAGGAGAAAGCCATGCCCACATAGAGGCCTCATTGGCTACTCAATGGCTATCTCCAGATTAACAGGCTAGACTCCACCCCTACATTTCAATCATAAAATTAACATAAGCACATGACTGCCACATGGGTATTAGGGTTCTTTTGGGGGGGGTTGTTTTTGATGTTCACTGTTTTTTTTTGTATAAGAGTGCAACAAATGTTTTTGCATAAGTCTCTATACACGTGCAACATTTTCAGCCGGGAATGTGCTTTGCTGTGCAATATCCTTCATGGTATACTCTGTAGGCACAGAATATACACAGCTGTATTGTCTATTTTGGTGCTGCCAAAGCATTCCAATGGCTGAACACTGATTTATACTTCTCCCCCTGCCAAGTGATGATGGGTTCAAGTTTTCCATATGCTGACTGCGACGCGATGGTATTAGAATTTTAATTTTTCCAATTGACGATTGAAAAATAAAATTTAAGCCCTGACTTTATTTCTCTTTGTCAAGATTACTGCAAAGAGTACCTACCTGTTTATAGGTTCGTTGGCAATGTCGGGTTTCTTTTATCATGTCCTTGTTCTGCCTATTTTTGTTAGGTTAGTTCTACTTGAATTGTCATTTTATAAGTGTTCTACATGCATCTTGTCTAATTTTGCATGGTATATACTTTGCAAATTTTGCTTCTCCTAAATGTTTAAATTGGTAATTGTGGCAGTCACATACTCTGGTGCCAATTTGACTAAGAGTGTAGGGGTGGAGTCTAGCCTGTCAATCTGGAGATAGCCAATGAGACCTCTGTGCAGCCATGGCTTTTTCCGAGAATTCTGGGAAATAGCATGGTATTTCCCAATTGGAGGAGAGAAACTTGACTCAGTCTCTTGGAGTCAGTCTACCAACAAGACAAGATGGTGGCATGCTGATAGATCCTGATTCCTGGAACCTAGAGGAGCTGGAGGAGAAGCCACATGGGCTGGCCCTGGTGGAACCAGACCTCTGGGGCCAGCCAAGCCACAGAGACCCCTGCCAGTGCTAGCAAGCATCTACCGCCAATGTATACTGCTGTAGGACCCTGAGCCCTAGTAATGAGGATCCATGGGGAGACCCCTGCCAGCGTCGGGTTGCTTCTACTGCTGCTGGATACACAAGACTCTGCATCCACTGGCCTGTGATTGTCCTGATGTCATTGCACATGCTTCATGAGTTGGAAGGAGACTTTATAGGTTGGTATTGGACATATGAGCTAATATTGGACTTGTGACCTTGGACTGGTCTGGGTTGGAATGCTTTGTTGTTCTATTCCTCTTGTATGTAAAACTTTCCTTTATATCCATGTGCATGTTTATGAATTTGTTTCTCTAGTCTACCCGGACTAGCACAGCAATATAGTCAGAATTACAAGGACATACAAGAAAAAGTCTCCTTCTCACCTCCAGACCCCACCCTCTATTTCAGTTTCTCTTCTCAAAAGAAACCAGTGTTCTAACATATTCTTCCAATGAGTTCTGCATATGTAAAAAAAATAGTTTGTATGTATCTATTTATAACATTCAAAATGTAACATTCTTTCTGATCATCTTCTTTGCTTTTTTTACTTAACAGTATCCTAAAGAGAATTCTAGATCAGCCTGAAAGAAACTGTTTTATTGCTGCTGTTATGTTTTGTTTTTATTTCATTTTCTTTGTGGCTGAAGAATATTCTTTTTAAAAATCATTTTATTGGGAACTTTTACAGCTCATATCATAATCCATTCATCCACCCATTGTGTCAAGAACATTTGTACAAATGTTGCCATTATCATTTTCTTCTTTTTAAAAAGTCATTTTATTGGGGGTTCATACAACACTTATCACAATCCATACATACATATATTGTGTCAGGAAATTTGTACATTTGTTGTCAACATCATTTTCAAAACATTTTCTTTCTATTTGAGCCCTTGGTATCAGATTCTCATTCCTACCCCCTCACTCCCCACTCACTCCTCCCTCTTGAACACTTGATCATTTATAATTTTTTTTTCATATTTTGCACTGACCGCTGTCTCTCTTAACCCACTTTTCTGTTGTTAGTCCCCCTGGGAGGGTGTTATATGTAGATCACTGTGATCAGTTTCCTCTTTCTCCCCACACCTTTAACTACCCTCCTGGTATTGCTACTCTCGATATTGGTCCTGAGGGATTTATCTGTCCTGGATTCAATGTGTTTTGAGCTCTTATAAGTACCAGTGCACCTTCTCTGGGCTAGCTGGTTTTTTAATATACAATTGGGGTCATGATAGTGTGTGTGTGTGTGTGTGTGTGTGTGTGTGTGTTTTGGGGGGGTGGAAGTATTGAAGAATGAGAGGAAAGTTGTGTTTCATTAATGCTAAACTGCATCCTGACTGACTCAGTTCTTTCTTGTGACCCTTCTGTGAGTAGATGTCCAGTTGTCTAGAGATTATCTTTGAGAGTCCACTTCACCCTCTCCCTCATTCACATCAATATGTTTTTTTTTTGTTCTGGGTCTTTGATGCCTGATATCTGAACTCATTGACACCTCATGATCACACAGACTGGTGTGCTTCTTCCATGTGGGCTTGGCTGCTTCTCAACTAGATGGCTACTTGCTTATCTTCAAGCTTTTAAGACTCCAGATAATATATCTTTAGATAGCCAGGCACAATCAGCTTTCTTCACATTTGCTTATGTAGTCATTTTGTCTTCAGTGATCATGTCAGGCAGGTGAACACAGAATGTCAGGTGTTGTAGTCACATCGCCTGGTGTCAATTTGAAGTTTCAGAGCGAAGGGGTGGAGTCTATCCTGTCAATCAGGTTGTAGTCTGATGATCTCATTTGGAGGCACTAAGAAGATAAATAGCTCACTGGGGGCAGGGCAGAGGCTGATTTTCTGGGAGACATTGTAGCTGACAAGACACATGGAACTATCATAGTGCCCTGAGCTGGAGCGGCCATGTGGAGTTCCCTGCCAGCGATGTTTACAATGCCACTGGACCCACAAGACTTGCCACGCACTGGCCTGTGATTTTCCTGCACTCATCATCATTGCATGTGTTTCATGAATCTGAAGAGGACTTTACAGATTTGTATCAGATATATGAGCTAATATTGGACTTATGAACTTGATTTGTACTGGGCTGGGATGTTTTCTCAATATTCAATTGCTCTTGTATATAAAGCTCTTTTTTATACACATGTGACTATCTATAAATTTGTTTCTCTGGTGTACCCAGACTAGCATACCAGGTTATTAGAATGAAGTGTTCTTGCATTGAGGGAATACTGAGTATAGACCCAATGTCCATCTACTCCCTCATACTTAACATATAAATATATGTACATAGATCTATTTCCCTATCATTGTATATAATATATATACATATGTGCATGCCTGTAATGTCCTTTCCCTCCTACTTCCTTCTTCTATCTCCTTTCACTTTCCTCTTGTCTCACTATCAAGTTCAACCTTTATCCAACTTTCATTAATTTCTCTCGGCTGCATTGCACTTGATCAAATCCCACCTACCCCCTCCTTGCCATCAATTTTAGATCACTTGTTGCTCCCTTGTCCATGGGTTTATTGCACCCCCTTTCTTAGATGAAGAATATTCTATCACACAGATGGAACAGAATTTATTTAACTAGTTTCCTTGACATGCATTTAGGCTGTTTGTCATTTTTAGCTAATAATGATAGTGCAAAATTATATGTAACTGCATGTGTGCATATGTAGGTAATATATGTATACAAATATAATTTCCTACATATGAATATATTTGTAAAATAAATTTCCAGGAGTGTCAGTACTAAGTTAAGAACATATGTTTTTTTATTAGAAACCCCTGGATAGAGTGGGAGTAAAATGTACAACAAAACTAAAAGTCATAAAAGACACCAGGTTTGTCTGAGTGGAGACCCAAAGCCCATCTGTAGACAATTGGAAATGCCCTCAAAGAAGAGTCACAAGGAAGGAATGAGTTAACCAGGGTGCATTATAGCACTGACAAAATATACCACATTCCTCCAGTTCTTTAATGCTTCTATCCCCTATCATGATCTCAGTTCTACTTCATAAATTTGATTATACTGGAGTATTGTACACTAGTATGGAAAAGAGCTCTCAACACAAAGAGTGCAGGACAGATAATCCCTAAGAAACATTAATGGGAGTAGCAATACCAAGAAGGTAGAGGGAAGGTGGGGGAGAGAAGGGGAGCCAATGGAAGTGATCAATGTATGACACCCCCCACCCAAGGTGAGGAACAACAGAAACATGGGTAAAGGGAGATAATGGGCAATGTAAGATATGATAATAATTTATTTATTAAGGGTTCTTGAGGGAGAGAGAGTGGGGGAGGGAGGAAAACGCTGAAGAGCTGATGATACCAAGGGATCAAGTTGAACAAAAATGCTTTGAAAATGATGATGGCAAAAAAATGTACAAATGTGCTTCACACAGTGGGTGGATGTATGGATTGTGATGAGTTGTATGAGCCCCCAATAAAATGATTTTTTTTAAAAAAAAAAAGGTATAAGGGCTGAGCCCTGGTGGTGTAGTGGTTGTGCGTGGGACTGTGGCCCACTGGGATGGAGGTTCAATTCCAGCAGTGGAGCTGGGCCTCCTACTCCCACCACCGGAGCGCAGTGATGCCAAAAAAAAAATTTTTTTTTAAAGTTATAAGAACTCTCAATAAAGTGATTAAATAAATAAATCATGCCTTAAAAAGGGAGAGAGGCCAGGTTTACTGATCAGATGGATACTGGTGTAACCCCCAAGATTATGAGTCTTCATCACTCTCCAGGTCTAGATCTGAAAAACTTAATTTTAAGCCAAATGGTAGAGAGACCCAAAGGGGCACAAGAGCCCTAGTTAAGACCAAAAGAGCAGCATTCACCCAAGACAAGGCTCAGAAGAGTTAGAAATGGGGAGAGGTGGAAAATAGGAAATACAGGGTGGAAGTGGAATTAGTGATGCTTCCACTGGGGAGAATTACAATGAATGAGATTTTTAAAAACGGATATGTATTGTTGAATGTAAAACTGATGACTGATCTGTGAAACTTCCTTCAATAGGCAATACAATGTTAAGGGGGAGAGCTGTAAGCGTCCCAATAAAGTCCCTTTAAAAAATAAAATAAAAAAATGTTAAGGGGGAAAATTAATAAATACCCCATTTTATTTTAATGTGTTACTAAATTGTCTAATGGGGAAGTCATACCAATTTATGTTCCCACTAGCAATGTGTGTGTCACTCCTCTTTTCTTTCTTTTTCTTTTGGTAATATAAGAATAAGAGAGACAATTAATTGAATGTTTATTATGGTCCAGGCCTGTTTTTTGATCCCTCATTTGCACTCGAAGGAATTATTATAGAAAATGTCAAACATGAGTAAAAGAAGAGAAAATAATGTGATGAACTCTGCATCCTCTGGACCCAGCTTCAATAATTGACAACATATGGCCACGCTCCTTTTATCTCTATGCCCCCTCCCTTCCCCGCACATCTGCTGCATCATTTCAAACCCAGACATCTTATTATTCCATTCACAAATACTTTAATAGTATCACTAAGAGAGAAGAGTTTTTTATAACTACAATATCATTATTACACTTTAAACATTAGCAATGTTTTTTATGATCACTTAATAACTGCCAATGTTCAAATTTCCCCTATTGGCCTACAAATGCCTCTTTTTACAATTGGTTTGTTGGGATGGGAAGCCAAACAAGGTCACTGCATCTCATTGGCTGCTCTGTCTGCTAAGTCTCTTCTTCCAGACAGTCCTCTTTTCTCCTCATCTCTGATTTAGGAAAGAAAAGGTGGAATTTTCCCCTACTCAGTTATATTTTAACTTTGTTGAAGTGGTGTGTTTTGTCTTTTCCTATACAACATGTTAAATTTTATATAGCTCAAGTTTGTACATTTTACTTCGTGGTATTTTCATTGTTGTTGATTTTGTAATTTGTTTTTGTTAAAAGCACAAAAAGAATGTAAATCCATCCTTAGGGGAAAAGCAAAACAAAAACCCTTCCCTACCCTAAGAATAAATAGACTTGAAAGTGTGTTATTTAAATTTCAGACCTTTAATACTTCTAGAATGTATATTTGTGTATGCTATAAATTAAGAAGAGCATTAGATCTTTTCTCTTGGGCTGAGTCTAATCTCTGTTCTCTCAATACTAATTTACAAAGTAACTACTGACACAAACGAAATGCTAACCAAGGTCTAACTTTTTAAATAGGATTTCTCTCCTGCTTCATCTATTTATCCATTCCTAATCCAGCATCACACTATTTTAGCGACTAAAGTTTTTTAATGTATCAGGTCATTGTTAGGGCAAGTTTGTTTGAAAAATATTAAATGGGTAATAACCTCAGAAGCCCACTTAAGTGTCAGTGCAATG
The DNA here is from genome assembly GCA_004026705.1 of Nesogale talazaci. Lineage (NCBI taxonomy): Eukaryota > Metazoa > Chordata > Mammalia > Afrosoricida > Tenrecidae > Nesogale > Nesogale talazaci. The sequence goes on from PVJH01007719.1 coordinate 38,080, forward strand.
ACCGACTTTGATTTAAGAGGAACAGATTTTCCAGGCTGTTAGAACTGAAGTGGGAGTTGAGGTTGTACTAAGAGCTAACATTGAAAACCAAGAATTACTACACTTGGAAAAGTTTCACTTGGAAAAGTTCAGTACTTTCACAATTTCTCCTCAGCTCACAAAGGCTTTTAACTTTATCTCCCCTCTGCTTGTCCTCCATCCCCATCATGTGGTCAGAAAAGAGAGAGAAAGCACATGCAGTAGCCGGCAAGTGAGTCTAAGGATGCTGGTCTTTGGTTTATAGTTTTAGAACCCCCAAGTGGGAGAAGGTCAATCTACTAGGCACAGAACTTTTGCCATTTGTTCTTCTCCCAACTCCTAAATTTAGTAGATTGAAATACCTCAAAGAGCAATAACTGACTGACCAGTCATGATTGAATCATCAGACGCCTACCTCTTGACAGACTCTGCCAGTGTGGGAGGAATAGCAGGAGTGCATGTACTGATCGTTGCTCAGATGAGAAAAGAGTGTTCTTGTTACAGAGAAAAGAACACATTGAGCCCCAAAGACAGAAGACTGCCTCACTTCCTCAAGGGTGAGCCAAGCACTGACGTCCACCTTGCCTTGGCTTGAGCAGCAGACCACAGAAGCGAACAGAGGTTTCTTTACTCCAAGGCTACAAAGGCCTCTGCCTAGCTTCATAAAGCAGAATAGGTCCAAAATCATAGAAAATATACTTGATAAAAATAAATTTAGGATATGGCAAAGCATTAAACCATGGTTGTGCAGGGAAGCACGACCTAGTTGGTTTTTATCTAGTCCCTGATCTGGTGAAGTCCCAAATATATGCCCATCAAAACCAGGATGGGCAAAAGAGGTTCAATCTATTTTGAGGAGTCTCTGAGGGATCCAAAGAAACAAAAAGAATGGCTGTTAACCAACAGGTTCACATTCACCCACTGGTCCCTCAGAAGAATGGTCTTGCGATCTACTTCAAAAACGAAATTGCAAACAAAAAAACCAGCTGCTCTAATACACCAACATGACTCAGAATTGAATAACAGCAACTGGTTTTTGGTCTTGGAGAACTAAATAATAGGAATAAAAGCAGAAAATCAGCTAATGTTATGCTTTCAAAGTAGTATCTCCCAAAGAGATATAGCTTTCACCTGGGAAATTGAGACTGTTGGATAGCACACTTACTCACTAATCTGACATGTATTTACTGAGACCTAGCCAATATTGAGAGATCCATATTACAGAGGACACACATGCTATCATCTGTCATGAAACTCCTGTGCCAGGGCTATCAAGGCAAATGACAAGTCAAAATGGAGTTATAAACTATAATGACTATTGGGAAGGAAATAAACAAAAAAGAGAAGATAGATGCCAAATAGAGGGGAATTATTTTATGTAGGATGATCAGAGAAGGCTTCTCTGAGGATATGAGATATGTTGAGATATACAGAAAGCAAAAGAGTGGACATCAGAGAGAATAAAGTTCCTAGCAGAGGGGATGTCAGGTAGAAATGACTAAAAATGGAAGAAACTTGGTCTAGTCTTAGAGTGGGAAGGAAGGACTTATGGGGACTGTAGAGGAAAGTGGCAGAAGATGAGGCTTATGGGGTTAAAGACAGGCCCTTGTCAGGTTAGTCAGAGACTTGTGGGTCATGGTAAATTCATTGCCACCTTAATTCTAAGAGTAAGAGAAAGTTGTAGATGGTTTTTAAGGGGGAGAATGACATGATCTGATTTGTAATAACATTTGGCATGCTACTGGAACTGAAGTGGGTGTCCATGCCGTGCTAACAGGTAAAATGGAAAACCTAATTTACACTTTTGGGGGAAAGTTTCATGTAGGTGTTTTAAGTTGGATGGAAAGTTTCACGGAGGTGTCTAAGTTAAATGAGAAGATGGCTTGTAGTTGGGCGGGCAAGTAGAGAGGAACAGACATGGATGCATTTGGATATATTTTGGAAGAAGATCCTGCAAAACTTGTTGAAAAACTGCCTTTTACCAATATGGGGATGTCTTGGTAGTAAAGTCTTGTTTGAGGAGAGGGAACTAAGTAAATTATTTGAACAAGTGAGATTTGAAGGGTTATGATTCTTAAATTCAAAGGAGCAGCCAAGGCTAGAAAAAAAAATTGGGAAGTTCATGGTGGTGGGAGCAACCAACCCAGGGACAAGGGAACAAGTGAACTAAAATCAATGGAGAGAAAAGTATAGGATGCCTAGCGCAGCTTAATCAAGGGCAAGCAAGGCATTACTAAACCAGAATGATGGCTGAACATGTGGTGGGAAAAGAGGACAGTAAAAGGAAATAGAGGAAAGCATCAGGAGGCAAAGGACATTTATAGAAGTCTAAATACAGGTATGTACATATGTAAGCATATATATATATAATATGAGGAGAATAGAACTATGTGCTCATATCTATATGTTAAGAATCAAGGTTGCAGATGGACACTGGACCTCAACTCAAGTGCTCCCTCAACACAAGAACCCTTCTTCTAATAATTTGACATTCTGCAATGCTCACCTACCCAACATAATTACTGAAGACAAAATGAACACATAAGTAAATGTGGTGAAGAAAGCTAATCATGCTCAGCTACCAAAAGCTATAGCCTCTGGGGTCTTAAAGACTTGAAGATCAACAAACCGCCATCTAGCTCAGAAGCAACAAAGGCCACATGGAAGAAGCACACCAGCCTGTGTGATCACGAGGTGTCAGTGGGATCAGGTGTCAGGCATCTAAGTAACACCTAAAAGAAAATCATACCCAAGGTGAATGGGGGGGGCATGGAGTAGAGACCCAAAGCCCATCTGTTGACAACTGGACATCCCCCTATAGAGGGGTCACAGGGAAGAAATGAGCCAGTCAGAGTGCAGTATAGCACTGATGAAACACACACCTTTCCACTAGTTCTTTGGTAAATGAAGACAAGAACGATGCTCTCAAGGATTTCATTGGGTAAATCTGTTGCTCTTTAAAGTTTTGAAGCGTCAGGATGTCATTTTGAAGACTAAGGTGTGCTTGATCCAAAGTATTTTCAATCACCTTAGTAATTAGTAGACTAGAGAAAAAAATCCAAAGACACTCGTATGTGTATAAGATAGAGCTTCCTATCCAAGAGCAATTGAATATTGAGAAAACACCTCAGCCTGGACCAGATCAAGTCCGTAAGTCTGGTATTAACCCGTATGTCTGATATCAATCTATTAATTCCTCTTCAGACTCATGCAACACATGCAATGACGCTGAATGCAGGAAGATCACAGGCCAGTGGATGGAAAATCTTGTGGATCCTGTGGCAGTGGAAACATCTCAACACTGGCAGGGGTTTCCATGTAGCTCCTCCAGCTCCCATGGCTCTGGAGGCATAGTGTCGCTCCATCAGGCTTCTTGTCAGTAATGTCTAGCAGGGAGTGAGTGTGTGTCCCTCCTTCAGTGAGTTATTTATCTCCTTGACCTCCATATAAAGTCATCAAGCTGTGACCTGATTGACAGGCTAAGCTCCACCTTTTCACTCTTAAGTATCAAATTGACAACAGATTATGCAACTACCACACATCTCAAATTTGAACTTTTGGAGTTCCTTTGTAGTCCTCCTTCTTCTCCATCAGTAAGTTCTATCAAATACCTCCCAAGTCCTTCATTCCTCTTCACCTCCACCACCACCTCCCTAGTACAAACCACCATGAATTCTTACTTGAACTATTGTAATAGCTTCCCAACTGGGTCCTGAGATCCCTTTGAAGACTTGTTTCTGGGAGGTAGCCAAAATATCATTTTTTTTGGCGGGGGCATCACTGCTCTCCGGTGGTGGGAGTAGGAGGTACAGCCCCACTGCTGGAATTGAACCTCCGTCCCAGTGGGCAGCAGTCCCGCGTACAACCACTACACCACCGGGGCTCAGCCCCAAAATATCATTATAAATAAATGAACTCATAACAAACACCAGCATACTGAGAAACACAACTCCAGGTTCCTTATTCTGGCTTTCTGTGGCTCCTGAAAGCCTTTTTTAAATAATCTCCTAACCTTCTCTGTCAGTACATCCATCTTCCAACACACTGGCCTTTCTGCTCTCCTGTGTACACACTGCTCTTTTCCCACTGGAATATCTTGCACTGGCTGGTGTTTCTACACAGTCATCTCTAACCATCTTTTCTACTCACCTGGTCTATCTTCTTTGTCACCTAGAATTCTCTATCTAGTATGTACCTTTACCTAGCATTTTCTTACTTCTTCATCCATCTTGTTCACTGCCATTTTCCCCAAATCACACATGGTGTCAGACTCCTTAAAAGTGGTTAATAAATCTCTGTTGAACAAATGAATAGCTTCCTTCATTCTTTAGAAGTTGTTTCCAACCCAACTATGTCCCTGAAAGTATTCTTCAGTTACTTCCATAAATGGCTTTCATTTCTCATCCTCTTGAATCTCTCTGCTGCATGTTGGATACCTCTTTTTACTCCTAATGATTATTTCCTTTCCTTCTGGAATGTTTCTTTGCCCTTCCTGTGTGATTGCTCATTCTCTCTTCCCTTCTCTGGCTTCTGAGAGTCTCATACTTAGAACATATTCCATGATTTCATTCTTCTCCTTCTATTAGAAACATCATCTACCCAAACTTGATTTTTGTACCCATAATTCATTTACCTATATACCTTATCCTAGATTTTAAAAAGTTTTGTTGGCATATAGCTCATGTGCCATACAATCCATTGGTTTAAATATATTTAAAAGAATTATGAAATAATCACTGCAATCAATTTTAGAATGTTTTCATCATTGTTATACCCATTATTATTAACTTCCCATTACCCCCCACCACTCCTGTCATAATCCTAAAGAAGTAGTATCTAGTTACTATCTCTTTGAATTACCTATCATGAACTTCATATGAAAAATACCAAGAAAACCCACATGATAACAAAATAAAAAACAGATAAGCCTCAATCCACAAGAAAGCAGAAGACAATAGAAACCAAGACAAATTAAAATTAGGTCGAAAGGATTTGTTACATTTGAGCCTCATTAACTATATCTGCTGAAATCCATTTTCCAATGCACTTTGATCAGATACAAGACTGTTTACATCCTGGTCAATGGCCTAAGGAGTTCAGCGGAGGCTTAATCCAAAAGGGGATTCTGCAGATGAATTTTGAGTTCTCACAGCTTAAAAATTCATCCATAGCCTTTTGAAAACTGACTTCCCCTAGATTTTTACCCACATTTCCATCTTCTTTATTACCCCACAATATTCTCAAATTCCATGTGTCAAACTTTTCTTCCCTCCCCTACTGATTTTACTTTGCAAACTCCTCTTTAAATTTTAAAACACCATGATTTATCCCTATCCCAAAATCCAGAGTTGAGTTATGGTTAATCCTTGCTCCCACTTTAACCTAGCAACCAAGTCATCACATAAGCCTTCTGAGACATTTTTTTCTTTCTTAGCATTTCTTGGATTCAAAACTTTTTTTGGTTTTATTTCAGGCCCTTTATTAATTGCCAGGCTTTCCAAACTATAATAATTCAAATTATTCCTACTTTGTGAATCTCTTTTAGCTCCAAAACTTAGAGCCACATAACGGAATTGGGAAGATATGTGAAGTAATTTGTTCCATTTCCATATTTTGGAGATAAGAAAGCTGGATCTCAGCGATAATCCAATGATTTGTTCTACATATATTCTTTTTAGATTTTGTCTGCCTGTCCTTTAACACTAACTTCTTCTTTCTCTCTAACTTGTCTTTCTTCCCTACAGAGTTTCCATGTCCATCTTACTATGGGTGAAAACAATTCATTCACCTACTGCACTTCAAGAAATTACTATGATCTATGCCACTGATTTTTAGTTGTGGAGATTGAATCTGTGAAGAGTTTGTACATATTTCCACCCTATTTAAAACACAAAACCTAATTCTTTAGGGAATTTCAACTAAGACACAATGCCATAATTAGGCAAAATCGGTATGATCTAAAGAGGGAGGGTGACCGCTTAGTATCACAAAATGGAAGATGATTATATCATCACATAACTGACATATTAGACTGCTACATAATTACAAGATTACATCATGGACGAGTCAAGTTGGCACATAATCTTATCCATGACAAAAAGCATTACTCTCACTTCGTACCTCAGCATCAGTTACTTACTACCTGGTGAAAGTCACTAGTGAGCAAAAGAATCTGATAGTTTTTTGTTTTTTTTTGCTATTGTCATAAAGGTGAAACATCAGAAAATATCACACTCAATAAGGAGGAAAAAGATGTTGGGGTGGGGCTAATTATGTTCCCCAACATAGGTTGAGGGGGTGCTAATGGGCATCTGGTTCAAATTTTACTTTTTTTGCTAGCTCTTCTTCCAGAGAAGATTGGTAGATAAACCCACAAACTCTTTTGAATATTTCTATTTTTTTCTCTGTTGAGGAATTTCTGATAATCCCTGCCTGAAAGCTCAAATTCTCCACCAATAGGCCTGATGTACTCATCCTAGGAGTCCATCTCCTTTAGTTGGACAAACTCCCTTCTACTCTTCCGCCAACATTGCTGACTTCCCGCTACGTGCGAATGCCACTCTCTGAACCTAAATGCTTCTTGTTGAACCTTTCTCCAGTATTCGAGTTGTATTATCCCCCTGCCACCCAGACAATCTTACATAAGAGGGCTGTTCCTTTTTATTTTCAATTTCTTGATTTCTTAGCCACGTAATAATGAAATTTCTGGCTCTACATTGGCAGTGAACTATCTTATGTACTGGAATTTCTTCTTTCTATGGAGAACATGAGCCTCCTTATAGTCCTTTGGCCCATCTCCACCCTACCCTGTACCTGTCTAGTACATAGGAAACAATCAACATTTGTTGACATCCATTAATCAAGTTATGTATTGATAGTGATCATCTTATCAAAGACCAAAGCTGTATTGTGTCCTGAGTAGCAGATGGGGGCATTTATAAAGAGTTGTATTAGTAGGAAGAGACCAAGAAGAAAAAACATATAACACATAGGCAATAAACACTTAACAGTTTCCTGAAAACACAGGCATGATTGCTTTAATCGGAGCAGAAAGGCATGAGCACCAGAGAAATGCTGTCTTAACACCAGGAAGATGAATTAGAAAAGCTGCCCTAAATATTTTTCCCCAAGTGATATATTATGTGATGAAAAGCTTATAATGGGTTATGGTTTTACCTCTGACAAATGATTTAACCCGTTGGTGCAGTGCGTCTGAACTTCTTGGTATGCTTCTGTCCTCAGCTAAGGGAAAGCAAATTCCAAAATGAAAGCAGAAAAAGGGCGCATATAAGAGTTTGATGTGGAGGGAGGAAGCCTTTCTGCAGATTTATGTTGAGAATTTACAGTAGCTTAAGAAGAATTACAAAACTGAACAGCACAATATGAAAGTTATTCCTTAGAGACAGATCACTCTGAAATCCGGCTCCAAACGGTCTTTGTGCTTAAGCTTCCAAGGCAAACGGGGGGCAGACTAACGATCACTACACATTGGAGATGTGGTGTGTCACTCTTGCAACTGTTGAACAGAAAGGCAATTTGACCTCAGGAACATCTTGAGTGCAAAGCAGAGCAGAAAAATTGTATAGATCCTTACCCAGTCCAGTTCCTAGGAGGTGACCGATCGTTTAATGGGGCAATCAGAGGACAGATAAAGAGAGCTTATAAACAAATTGACATTATCCCAGTGAACTCTGATCAACTGTGGAGAAACTGAACCCTTTCTCCAATTCCCTTGGGGCCTTTTAACCAAGTGAATGTACTGCCATGCTCTTCAAAGACAGCTGGCCTTGTTGGCCGAGCTAACAGCTTACACCTTACTCTCACAATAGCAACCGTTAAAAAATTATTTTAGAACTAGCCTGTGAGCTCATTTATAAAACAAAATGCACTATAACCTCTAAATGTTTTTCCTCACCATACTGGCATAGGGCCAGACCGGCTACATCTCATACTTGGCAAGTTTAATGAGTTTCTTCCCTATCTCCCTTCTCCATCATTGAAATCATTTTTGAAGCATGCACAAAATCGTGGGCTCAGCCCCATGCTCATAAACCTCACCTTCCCCTGCCTTCTAGGTCATGCTGACCCAGTCTAAGGATAACTCCGCTCTTCTGAGAACTAGCTGAACATCCATGGAGTCGTTGGGTGGTCTGTCTAGCATCTTATCCCAAATTATGGATGACTAGGACATGGGAAGAGAACTCAAAGCCCTGGATCTTTATAAAGTGTTCTCTGTTACCCTACTCTCCTTAAACTGTTCTCAACGGTATTTTAATACTTTTCTGAGTTAAGGGTACCTCCCCACCCCACCCCTGCTACTCGCCGGGCCTTTGAATCCCAACTGGGGCAACTCACCTTAGCCCTCTCGTCCATTCCCACTTATGAAAACTCTCTCAGCATAGATTATGTTTCTCAATTTCACCCTCAACATGATTTAAGAATCTCTCTTCCCTGTATCTCTCTCTCTCTTGGCCCCAGGTTACAGTGTTAGAGTGAAGACAGAGCAGTGCAATTGCTAGATTTACAATATCTTTTCCCATCATTTGGTGAAGTCATGGCCTGTCTTCCTCTCGAGGATGGGTTTCTTATAGAAATAGATATGGATTGAATAATAACAATCATCACCACCAGACCTTGGGGAAGTGTGGTTGGATGCTAAAGTGCCAGACTCAGACTTTCCCACAAATCTGAGACATGAATCCAGAAAGTTCTGTTATTCTTTAACAGCTGTCTTTGAAGGGGAAACAAGATGGAGAGCAGGCAGATGTTCTGAGTCCACCTTACAAAGAAGTTGACCTCTTTGTGTCAGGTGTGGAGCCAGATGGACCCACAGCAGAGCAGGCAGACCTGACCTAATAACACGATCTAAAACTTTCACCCTAAACTTGACAAACTGGGTGTTTCCTTCTTTGTAAACTTTTGCTTTGAAGTGGGTGTTCCAGCAGCATGTGGGGCTGTGCAGCTCAGGCCAGGAGTCTCACCTTTGTCTGAAGTTAGAAGCTCTGTTGTGAGAAAAGGAAATAGCATATTCCATGTTACAACATTCTCCAGACCTAGCATAAAATCCTCAAGAATGCTATGGCTTTGGGATTGCTTTTTTTCAATAGACTTAAGCACTAAATTCTAAAAACTTACACTAAGAGAAACTCCAGTTCGCTTATTTTTTAAAACCTCTCTTATTAATACTAATGGCCATGAATTACAAACATGTATTCTGATTTATGGACACCTGCTTAGCATCAACAACACAAACCCACCTCTCCAATTATGTTGTGATACAACGGCACATTCATTTCGCAGAGGAGTCAAGACTTCCCTAATTTCCTGTGCAACCACCTTCAGCTCTGTGTAGATCTTCCTATTTTAAATTGCCAACAGGTTTCAAACACATTCGCCTGGTTTTGAAATCAGCAGGAGGTGCTTTTTGAAGTTTCTAGAATGCATGTGCATGCCTACATACACGTGTATGTGCCACATAATAGAGCCCCTCGATCCACGTACAACATAAGATCTTTCTTGCACAAACGTCTCCCAAGGACTTAATGTTTACTCAGACATATAAAACACGTATTCTTTACCCCCCTTATTTTAATCATCTATCACAATCAGATGCATTTCTTGTGCGTACACTATCTGGTGGTTTGGGAGTTGTTGTTTTTTCAATAACAAAGACATGCAAGGTAAGTGATGACCAGAATGACTTTAGAAGTCAGCCGAGGGCATTATTTTCTGCTATTAGTCCTTCCCAATGTCAAGTGCAAAATTTAAATTAACAAGCACTTCCCTTATTGGAATGACTTCAGCACTTTTGCTGCCTCCCATTGATTTCTATTTACTTTGGCAGCCACAGACAAGAAGAACATATTTCTGTGCCCAAAGAAGCAACCTAAGACTAGTGGAGGAGATAGAGGCGGTGTCATCATGAAATGTGGCTGCGAGGTGATTCTTGAAATTAACATAATATAAGAGGTACACTATTTATGTAGTGCCCCTACTGCTTTCCCTTCCTGTTAGTCCTGCGTTCGCATGGTCTCCCTGCTATATTTCTCATCCTAACAACTGGTCTATTGTACTTTAACCTAGCAGTAAATACGATGTCAAAACCACTTTAAAACTAAACAGATTACCTGCAAATATACCACAGGCTTTATATCCTGGACCAGAGGTAACCTTGACCTCATGATCACTCTTGGAGGAACAAACTGATGTTCTATGATGTCACACAGGTCCTCTTGGTGACTGGCACATACCAGAGATCACCCTTCAATAGAAACATGACTCTTTCTATAAGCTGCTCAGAAGCCAAAGTATTCAATAAACATTTCTATGATCTAAGTGGTTTTCCAAAAAGTTTTAAAGAACCAATTCACTCTTTTTCTTTTTTCTTAATTCCATCATGCTTCTGACTCAAAGTGCTTCTTTAGGACAGAGTAGGACTGTCCTTGTGGGCTTCCAAGACTGCAACTCTTTACAGGAGTAGAAGGTTCAGTCTTTCTCTTGAGCAACTGATGGTTTCCAATGGCTGGCCTTGTGGATTGAAGCCCTGCGTATAACAAGTATGCCTCCAGGGTTCCTGAAAGGCCGACAGAAGGGCTGAAATAAGCTCTGTGCTCACTGTCCACCTCTTTTTCTTTTTAAGTGACTCATCGCGAAAAGCTAATGGGGCAAAAGCAATCAAAGGATACCCTGGTCTTCGTTTTACTGCCCCATTTTAGCACCCGCACTCTGAATCCGGTCATTTCAGCTCGGCGACATAAGGTCACTGGACAAGTGTCCACATTTCTCTTCCACCCTGCTGCCCCTTTTCTAACATGTCAGACCTAGTGTCCTTTACAAGAACACAAACATGAATCTAATCTATAAACTACTAGAACAGGCACACACCTAGAAACTGCAGGCAACCTTTACTCGTATTGCCTTTAGACGTAAAGAAGCCTTGTTGAGCCAACATCAACTTCATTGCTGCCCTCCAAGACCAAGGAGAATGACCAGGAGTAGGTAGCCCTGCTTAGGGGGCAAGTACCCAGGCTAAAGGGCTCTATCCTACACTAGACAGATTCTTGTGCCCCAAGTTCCTTATAGAGGTGAGAAATCAATAACAGTGCCACTGTAGACTGTGAGACAACGGGTACAAGAGTTCCTGGTAAACCACCACATCCTAACCGGACGTGAACTGGCATGACTGGCATGACTGTGAACTGCCCTGGCTGTCTGACCTTCCATTGCCTACAAGTCCTGGCAGGATGCACCAGCAGCCGGTCCGCTTAAAAGGTGATGAGGGCCACACGGACAGGCAGGAGGCAGTTAATTCCGTGGCACCTCCACCAGCACTCCCAAATGTACACGCCCTCTCATACAGCGGGGCGGCAGGGGGGAGGATCCGGACCCTCTAATGACCTCAGGTAGTCAAAACCTCTGTTTTATGTCTTATCGCAATTACAGGGAGGCCAGGCCGGGTAAGTCGAAGCAGCTGTGGGACCCCGTGCACGTGATCCATGGCTGGGCTGGCCCTTCAGATCTTGTCCACACAGACATACGCCATCCCCGACTGAGACCAAATCCATTTATTTGAAGCATTGTATACCAAAGTCATGCTTTAGAAATTCTTGTAATAATTACAAGGAGGCCCGAAGGTGCAGTGGATGAAGTGTTGGGTTCCTCACCACAAGATCTGCGGTTCAAACCCACCAGCAATTCTGGCGGAGTTATGTGAGACTGCCTGGCCCCTGTAAAGTCTCAGAAACCCAAAGCAGTCATTCTCTTCCATCGGATGGGGGTTGCTGTGAGTCAGAATCCCCTCTGAGGCAATGGCTTTGGAATATGTTATGTACTTCCTCTGCACGTCTTCAAAATCCGGGCAAATGATGCCCATAGAGGGAAAGAAATTAGCTACTCATAAAGAAAGGTGGGAAAGTCTCATGAGGAAGTTTCTATTGCAAAAATATTTCATAGCCTCTTCCACCAGTTTGAGGGGCAGTTTTGTGACCTCTTACACTCACAGTCTGTCTGTCAGTGGGGTTAATGTCAGGTCCTCGACCTGCAACTGCAGTCTCCAACAGTGGTTAACAAACCTATACTGCCTTGACCTGCCAAGTTCTGGGAATGTCACAGTGAACAATTTAGACATGGTTCTTGCCTTCATTCAGCTTTGAAGTCAAGTACAATTTATGCCAGTGAGGGGGGTGGGGGGTAGGTTGGTGGCAGGAAACTGGCACAAAAAGTGTACTAGCTGTGACGGCCGTGGTTCTGACATCAATGTGGGATCACTCGTCCAATGTTAGGGCAGCAACATGTGCTGCAATATACAATGTTAGGGTATCACTTTGCTACCAAAGCCATGTGGACTCATTCACGCCCAGCTATGGGCTCTCTCTACTGCTGGAAGTGTCTCAGGTTAAAATCTAAATAAGAATTGCTGCCACTTAGACCTAAGCACAGACAGTCATTCTTGTCAAGCCCTGTGTCCACTTTTTAACATACTTGTAAGTTGTAGTCCTAGCATTCATGGAGACTTCAGATGTATTTGGGCAACCTTAGAGTACACTTGTCCACTAGCAGACATTATGGTGGTCACATTTCCAGAAAGCAGCTCTTCAGAGGTGAAAAACTGATTCCTTCTTTGTCACCTGGTCATAATCTGCAAGTCCTGAAACTATGCGGGATACTACTGGAATCTGAAATACCAGTGGTCCAGTTTCCAGCCACATAGCTACACACCAGTCACTATAGTATGACAAACTGATGGAAAAGTCTGGGGGTCATAACAACCATGGCTACCCTTCAGAAGACTGGGAATCCCAGAATGCGGTATTGTGATCATACAGAACTTGTGCATGCCCCAAGAGACAGTTAGTTGTGTTGGGGGGGGGGCGGGCGGCATGTTATATGGCTCAAAATCAGGACAGGTGTGTGTGTGTGTGTGTGTGTGTGTGTGTGTGTGTGTCAGGGTTGCATCCTCTTCCCATACCGAATCCATCTGAGCACATAATCAATGAAATTGGATCATCTGAAGAAGAAATGTGACCTCCAGATTGGAAGAAGACTTATTAACAACCTGTGACATACAGATGGCACAACGTTGCTTGTTAAAAGTGAGGAGGACTTGAAGCACTTGCTGATGAAGACCAAGGATTGTGGTCTTTGTATGGATCACATCTCAATGTAAAGAAAACCCAAATCCTCACAACTGCACCAGCGGGGAACAAGCGTGGGAGAAAAGATTGAAGTTGTCAAGAATTTTCTCTTGCATGTGTGCACAGACAGTGTTCATGGGAGCAGCAGTCCAGAGAGCAAAGGACAACACTGCATTCCATTGGGTAAGTCTGTACAAGAGCTCTTTAAAGTACTGACAAGCAAGAGGGCTACTTTGAGGACTGAGGTGTGTCTGACCTACGTCATGGCATTACGACAGTCTCAGAGATGGGTATTGAGCAAAGAAGACCAAAGAAGAATCGATGCACTTGAATTATGGTGCTGGTGAAGCATATCAAAAGTGCCCTGGACTGCCAAAAGAAAAAGCAAATTTGTCTTGACAGAAGTACAACCATTATATCCTTTAAAGGCAAGGATGACTCAGCATTTTTTCTCACATACTTAGGCTATGTTGTCAAGAGAGGATCATGCTTGGTACAGTAGAGGGACATTGAAATACCTTTGACACAAAGAAGCGACACAATGGCTGCATTGATGATCTCCAACGTAAGAACCATTGGAAGGATAGCACAGGACAGAGCAGTGTTTCCTTCTGCTGAACATAGGGTTGCTATGCATTGGAACTGACTTGACGGCACCTGACGACGATGACAGCAACAAGAACAGCCATAAGATAGTGTTTAGTTTTATATGTTCTCATTGAGGAAACCGGGGCTTGCTGTGCATCAGGAACTGTTCTAAGGACATTTCTAGCCTTACCATGAAAACTTTGTTGGAGCGGACATCTAGCTAAGAAGCAGCAAAACCCCATGGATGAAGCACATCAGCCTGTGTCACCATGAGATGTCAATAGGATCACGTCTCAAGCATCGAAGAACAAAAAAAATCATACTGGCGTGAATGGGGAGGAGTGTGGAGTGAAGACCCAAAGCCCATCTGTAGATAACTGGACATCCCCTTACAGAAGGGTCGCCAGGAGAAGATGGGCGAGTCAGGGTGCAGTATAGTAGTGATGAAACATACAACTTTCTTCTAGTTCTTTAATGCTTCCTCCCACCCTCTATCATGATCCCAATTCTAGCTTACAAATCTGGCTAGATCAGAGCATGTACACAAGTACAGATAAGAACTGGAAACACAGGGAATCCAGGATAGATAAACCCCTCAGGAACAATAATGAGAGTAGTGATACCAAGAGGATAAGGGGAAGAGAGGGTAAAAAGGGATAACCAGTCACAAGGATGTTCATATAACCCCCACCCTGGGGGATGAACAACAGAGAAGTGTGTGAAGGGAGGCGTCAGACAGTGTAACACATGACAAAGTAATAATAATCTATAAATTATCAAGGGTTCACGAGGGAGGGGAAAATGAGAAGCTGATACCAAGAGCTCAAGTAGAAAGAAAATGTAAGCATGATGATGTACAAATGTGCTTGACAGAATGGATGAATGGATAGATGGATGGATGGATGGATGGATGGATGGATGGATAGATGGATGGATGGATGGGTATAAGAATTATATGAGCCCCCATTGAAATGATTTAAGAAAGGAAGAAGAAAGAAAGAAAACCTTGTTTGAACTCTTACAGACAAAGAAACTAAGCATTGAGAATTAATTCTTAGAGTAATCCTTAGAGCCACACAGCAGGTGGAAGTAGAAACTTTCATGATCCTTTCCAAGCTGTCCACTCATCTGCTTGCCAGGGAAATCTGCTGGAGCAACAGTCTGAAGAGCCCCTCCCCATCCACATCCCCAAGGCTTCCCATTCTGTGGCTGGTGCTGGGAATGCTCTACCTGGAGCCCGGGTCCAGAATGAAGTCAGCTGAATGCCAAGAAAGGTGGAGCTTTGATGCTGGCTCCTGCTGGCACCCAAGCCAGGGAAGAAAGAAACAAAGCATAAAGCACCCCCTGTGATTCCTCCGCCTTGGACTTTCAGGAAAAGGGAGCTCGTTTTAGCAATTAGAACTGCTTTCTGCAAAACCTGGGAGAAAGATGGGTCTTTCTAATATCATAAGCTTCAGAAATCCAACAGGGAGAGTTCTATCCATGAATTGGCATCAGATGGCAGTAATCTTGGTTTTCTCAGGAAACACAGAGAACTCCAGGTCTGGAAAAGCCATTGCTCTGGGATCTGATGATTATGATGCTACAGCAGACAGGAGAAAGAAGGTTAAACTGGCTCACATTCATCTAAGTGGGCCCTTGGGACCCCAGCACCCTCTCTGAACCAGATGGCTAGGGATAGGAAAAGGACAAGCACCAGTCTCTTACCAAGAACCTAGGCATAAAGATTGACACCGACTAGGTCACTGTGAAAGACACCATCAGTCTGATTTCCAGGGATTTGATGGAGAGCTGTTCTTGCTGCCCAGGCACCAGGCATTAGCAATTCTGCAGCACTAAATTAACCACCTGCAGTTACCAGAACAAAAGGAATAAACCCTAGAGACAGAATGCAGGTGAAAGCCATTTTTAAGAATGGCAGAGTGAGTTCCCTGACACTAGAAGCATTCAAGCATCACTCAGTCCAGATGTTGTCAGGGGAATTCAGACAGGTGGTTCAACTCAGTCAATGGTTTCTAAACCTACATGGTCATCACAGTCTTCTAGGGAATTTGGGGTCAGTGGGTGGGTGGGGAGATAACATACTGTAAGGCCCAACCCCCAGATACTCAAGTGCATTGGGTCTGGAAGTGGAATTTCAAGGCTATGCACTCTCCCTGATACTCTCAATGATTCTAGGACTCAGCCAGCCCTTTCCAGACAGGATCACCTTTGTGATTCTTTCAAGCCAGAGACTCAGATTTTTATTTCTTTTACCGAGGCTTTGGGCTTCACTCACTATATATTTACAGGTAGAAAAAATGTCTGTGTAGCTTGCCTGTCACTGGGGAATGGCTTTCACCCCCACAAAATGCAGCGGTTTGCATATTTGCTGATGTTTTCCCCCAAAAGCACGGGGGAATGAATCATTATTGAAACAATTTACTTTCAGTTAGTGCATGAATGCTTTCCCATGATGCTCCGATGCTTTGTTTGTCCTCCTATAAAAATTATTTATGACCCAAGTGTGATCTTTTAAATCAGAATACTTATTCTTGAAATCAAAGCCTGAGCATGCTAATGCAAGTCGGAACCGTGATAATTTTTCAAAGCCATGTTGAATATTCAAAAGCTGCAACTGAAGGAAAGGAGTTAACATTAATTAATATTTGAAGCAGTAAAATAAAAGCAACAGTGAAGCTAATTTTGCAGGACAATTAATCATGAGTCTTGCTAATTACACATGGGATTTTGCAAATGATTTTTTTTCCTCAGGTAGCAAAGTAAAAATGATAATCCGCTACCCATCAAAATCATTGGCTTCTCACCAATGTCCCCAGCAAGAGCAATTAGTGGGAACAGCAGAGCCCTAGTAATTGCATGTCAAGAGAGGAGAATGTTCGGATTTTAATTGCGCTAAATAAAGACCACTTGCTCATATGTACACCTGATTGTCCAAAACAGCTCTGCAAGCCCAAGCAAGCATGCAGGTGCCCGCATAAAAATAACTCTGTGGGAACTGGAGTCTCCCCGCCGCACAGGCAGTTTCTGGAGGAAAATATCAATATGCATTCACATTCTGAACTGCAGTGTCATCACTTGAATGTAAGAAGTGCAAGAAAGAAAAAAAAATCACCCACTTGGGAAAATGTGCATATTCTTTATATTTGCCAAATATTTATTGCTGACATTTTTTTTGAAGAACTTTAACTATCTACAAGGTGCCAAGGGCTTCAAATTTACTGAATTTTAGGATCACCAATAAAATGTTTTTAACAAGACATCTCAAGAGGCCATAAAATAAAAAAATTACCATATTCATGAGTGTGAGGCTCTAAGATTGCAACGCTATAAACTGGATGTTTATAATTTGCTTGTGGCTTTCTTAATTAAAAACTGGTAATTAGAAACTCAAGTACTATTTTTACACTTCATCTTCGACACTTTACATGCGACTGCTACTTTTCCGTTTAATATATGTACACATGGATGCACACAATTGCAAATGATCAATAATATTTAACTGTGTGTCTAAAACCTAAATGATGATGGATCCATTTAAATATTGCTTTCCAGGAGATTATTATTCCAATGGCCGTGTCGTGGCTTAAACATTCAGTTTAAACAAGACAGCTTCCGTTTTTTGCTCCTGCAAATATGCATCATTTACTGTCATTTTGTAAACTGAATTGCCTTCCAAGTACCACTGGTATTTGCTGTCTTCCTGGCCCAACCCTGCATCTGTAAGTGCGCCACATTGAGGGGCCATAGTCTTTGCTTCCTGCTAGCAGCTTTGTCTGCTGGGCGTGACGTTCATGGAGCAGTAACCTTCCCTTACCACCGAATCTTTGCAGGCCCAAAATCATACGCACAGTTTGCTACACCGGAGCCACTTAACAGCAACAAGGAGGACATGTGGAGGACCGTTTCCGAAGCTGAATTACCAGCAGCTCACAGGTGTGTATTTCCCTCCCAGAGGTGATTCAGGTAATAACACTGGCTGGTGATTTAAATGGGTAGACGCATTTCCATGGCAGGCAGTCCTCACAGTCCTATTATTTGGCATATATTGCTCACCAATGGCAAATTATTTACACAGCCTCTTTAAGTGATTGCTTTTGATTTTTATGATGTTTTAAAACAGAAACCATTGGAGATGGCACAACCATGATGCCACCCTTTCGTTAGAATGCCCTCTGCTGATTATTATCTGTACAGATTTCATAAGAACTTAATGTAAGCCTGCCTCCTCTTTTTTTTTTAAAAAAACAAACAAACAAACATTATTTTGAGGCAAAAAGTGAAATAAAATAAAAAATGTGTGTGTGTGTCTGCCTGTAGATATCTGAGGCTGAGAAAACACTATTTAATTACACATTTTGCCACAACACCAGAGAGTTTATTTTCGAGGGCTATTTTTCAGCCTACCTAGAATGAAACGGCAGGGGAAGACAAGCGTGGAACCGACCCTGTTGGTGGCGGGCTGGCAGGCTGTGCCTCAGATAACACTTAGGGATCTGGTGTGAATTATATGTTGAGTATTTGCTGTCGTTGGATGTCATACAGTTGACCCATGGAAGTGTGGGGCAGACTAGAACATCTCCATGGAGTCTTCTTGACTGTAACCTTCTTGGAAAGGACCCCTGATGGTGCTGTGGGTTAGGCATTGGCCTGCAAGGTCTGTGGCTCGAGCCCACTAGTCAACCAGCAGGAGGCAGATGAGGCTGTCTACTCCCATAAATAGATATCATCTCAGAAACCCTATATAGGATCTCTATCAGTCAGAATGGACTATCTGTTGGTTCTTTTGGCAGTGGGGGTAGGGGGCAGGGGGGAAGGTGGGCAGTTGTTTTGTTTTGTTTATGAGTCAGAATCAACTCCACAACACTGGGTTGGGGCAGTCCTTGTGGTAGTAGATCTCCAGGTCTTTCTTCCACAGAACCTCTCTTGGCAGAGACTCGCTGCTCATCTTTGGGTTAGTGGCTACTTATGAGGATAACTTCAAAGCAGCTCAGCAGCCAGAGTACTCTTCTCCAACTATTCCATGTTAATTGCTTCAGAAATACAGAGTTTTACAGAACGATGTTTCAAAGAAGCCCGTTGCTGTCCTACCCAAAGGGAATTTGTTAGTTAGACAGAATGGGCCAAGGAGAAGATGAAAACAAAAGACACCCCAAACCCAAAGGGAGGTGGAGGTAAACTTCCCCTTGCCTCCCCAGCACAGAGGAAGGGGAAGGGCAGCTAGGTCAGGGGGGTAGGGGTGGGAAGATGGATGGTCACTCCTCCCACAATGACTGAATCAAACCTTGGCCTGAGGGTCCAGCGACAAGCTCATAGGATGAAGTCTAGGGACCAACAGGGTGTGGTATGTATGCTTGGAAAGGGAAGACGTGCTACAAGAAAGCCAGCCAATGGTGGAAGGTCCACCATGAGCAGAATAAAAAGCCCAAGTCCTCATTCTACTCTGCCCTCAGACTATCACACGCTCTACACCAAAGTAGCCCCGATAATACAAACAAGCCTTGAGGGAAGAGGACAACTACATCATTAGGGCTGCTGGGACAGTAAATCTCCACAGGAGCTAGCAGCCTCTTTGCCCACAGAGAGCAGCCCATGGACCATCTGGTTAGCACTCCCATGCTTAACCCATTGTCCACCCAAGGAGACTCAGCTCAAGGATACTAAAGAAAAGAAGGAAAAACAACGACGGACTGTCATTGAATCACTTCTGCCTTGTAGCTACCCTGCAGGAGAGGGTAGAACTGCCCTTTGGGTTCCAAGGCTGTAGCTGTTCCCAGGAGCAGAAAGCCTCCTATTTCTACCACAGAGAACCTGTGGGTTTGAACCACAGACCTCGTGGTTAGCAGTCCAATGCAGAACCCACTCTGCCCCTAGAGCTCCAAGAGAGCATCATTCTAGATCTCTAAGGAGCTCTAAGAGAGCTGAAGCACGGGCTTCCCAAGGTTTCTTCCTCAGACTGCAGACATTTTTGAGCAATTTTGTTTCCCAGGATGACCAGATTTCATGTTAAGAGATGGCTATTTGCTAAGGTGCTTCAAAAAGCTTACGGGGAAAAAATGTGGAGCTGATACCAAGGGTTCAAGTAGAAAGAAAACACTTTGAGAATGATGATGGTAACAAATGGGCAAATGTGCTTGGCATAATGGATGGAAGTACAAATTGTGAGAAGAATTGCTCGATCCCCCAAAAAAATGAGGCAAAAAAAAAGCTTATGAAAAATCTGTTATTTTTTTAATCCATTTTTCTATGAACCATATGAAGCTCCCTCATATATTGCTATTCTTGATTGGACATAGAAGGGATAAGGACGTTTTGTAGTTCCCCAACATTAAATAGTCTCTAGGTAGGTGTGATAGCAAGAGGCAGTGGGTATGTCAATAGTTTCCAAACCAAGGCCCAAAGCACTTCTGAGTGAATGGGATCTAAGTATTTGTAGATTTCAGCTGCTTCTTAAGGGGGGTCATGTAGACCCTGCCTTGAGCTTTGTTCTAGGGAGACCACGGGGTCTTTCCTGGTTTCTGTGATAGTAACTAGCTTCTGCAGACATGCTGGTAATTGGTAACACCACGACGCACTTCCATTGTAATAAAGTAGAGCTATTATATTGGCCTTTTACTGAAGTTTATGGTATCACATCAATTAAATGAGCCAGAGAGAGACAGTGAGCAGACTTCTATCCGTCATCATTTGAGAAGAAACTTTCAATAAATGAGTACATTTTCTGCAGGCATATTAATTTAATATCAAAGAAAAAAAAGCAGTACAAGTAACAAAGAGTAAAAGGGAGAAGAGAAAGAAAAGTAGGAAACAGGACTCAGGGCAAGTCACTCTGCTTTGGGATTTGGACCAGCTCACAGGTTCTTAGTCTGGGTCCTATGGGTTCTCCTGAAAGGTCTACTGATGGGCTTAATGGTATACATGAATCCTCTGAAATTATAGCCCAAATGTTATGTGTACACACATACTTCGATATATATTTTTGCAGTGCTTCAGTTTCCTAACTTTTATCTGATTCTCAAAGAATTAGAAACTACTTCAATGAATTGAATAGCTTTTAATATAACAATGGATTATTGGATCTTTAAGGAGCCCTACTAGCATAATATAGGAGCCCTGGAGGCATAGTGGTTACCTGTTGAGCTGATAGTTACCAGTTCAGCAGTTCAAAGTCACCAGCCGCTCTTCAGGGGGGAAACAGGGCTTTTTAAAGAGTCACAGTCTCAGAAACGCATGGGCCTATTCTCTTCTGTCCTGTTGGGCTGCGGTGGGTCAGCACCGGCTCAAGGGCAGTGAGTTTGATTTTGATTTGGGGGTAGCACAGTGTTTAAGCGCGTCACGACTAACCAAGAAGTCAGCAGTGTGCAGTCACTGTGACTGTCACTGTGCAGTCACTGTGCAGGAGAAAGAGGTGGCTGTCTGCTTCCATAAAGCGTCCAGCCTTGGAAACCCTGCAGGAAAGCTCGGACATAAGGGCCATGGGGATTTGGTGATTCGATTTCGAAAGGAAGATTGTTCCAAGAGACTCTCTCCGACCCAAAGAAGGCCCGATTCAAAATTGCATTAATACGATATCATATCGTGTAGTGGAATGCAATAGATGTATATGGTAGAGTGGTGCAGTGTGATATAATGTGTAATGTAATATAATATGGCATCAGCAAATATTTTACAAAGTTTCAGCTTCATCTTTGTTCTTCCTATCCTCCTATACAATGCTCAATTGCCTTGTACTAATAACCATGGAAGAAGAAAAAGGAGGAGATGTTCACGTTCCTCCATAGCAGGTCGGCCTTACTGAACTATCTCCATGGTACGCGTAGTCATAGATCTTTGGTGAATAAATTGCATCTGTGGGTTTAATAAGCTTAGTTGAAGTTATGATTGTTGCTAGGATATCAACATTTCAAATGCCTAATTGGTTATTGAAAATATGATATCACTGTGACTTCTTGCTGAATAGTCCTGCTTCTTTTTTTCCCCCAGATGTTTCTTTCTTATGAATTGACCATTACATTTCCAAGTTCTGAAATAGCCAACAGACCATAGGAAGGTGTTTCTTTAGGCTCCTGCTTGAAGTCCTGCTTCTTTAGACTTTATGCCATAGACTTTTTTTATTTTTCATTTAAGTGAGACTCATATAGCACAAAATCAACTGTTTTAATGTGAACAAATACAAGGGTGTGTAGCACATTCACAATGTTGTGTAAACCCTACTTCCTCTACCTACTTCCCAAACACATTTATCACCCCCCCCAAAAAATCCTGTAAGCTGATTACCCTTGTTCAAGGAGCCACTGAAATCAAACCTGACCCACGGTTCCTGAAAAATAAATGAAAAGGAACTTTCAAGAAGCTGAAAAGAAATGGCAAAATTCAAGCAACCTTGAATTGTAAGACCTAGTCCTTCAAGCACGTCAGATAGAATGAAATGGAAGTACACATTTTAAAGCACAAAGAACTCTAAGAGTGGAGTTTTGAAGAGAAAACTAAGACAGCCAGAACAAAGCAGGTCCTCAACTACAGCAGGGGCCTCTGCTCTATGGAAGGCCCTGGTTTTAAAAATGGAGACACGGAGAGGTCATTTATCTCAATGGTAAACTGAAAGGGTGAACTAAAAGATCCTTTGTAGCAATATCATCTTGGGGGTAAATGGATAATGGCAGTAAAGATTACTCTTAGAAAGATATGAAAACAGTTTGCAGTGAAGATGACACCAAATGGAGAGTTCCAAGGGGAAGAAGTAAAACTAGGATGAGCAGAGAAGGTGTCTTAGCAGCATGGTACCAGAGGGCCCTGCTCTTCTCTCCTCTGGCCATTGCTGACCCCCAGCATGCTGCCCGTTTTCCTCTGTCACTGGTCCTCCTCTGCCTCTTCTCCTTGGCCTCGTAAATCAGCTATCTTTCAACTGGAAACTCTTAGATAGCATAGCACAAAGGAGAGGAGCAATTTGAAATCAATTTAAGACTCCCTGGGTCATGAAAATGGCTAATGTTCCTTCTTGACTGCTAAGCTGAAAGCTTGGAAGTTCAAGTCTATTGCTAACCAGGCAGTTCAAGGCTATCCAGATATACGTTGGAAGAAAGCGCCTGGTGATCAATAAGATCAGCCATTGAAAATCCCAAGAAGCACCATACTACTCTGACTCCCATGGACTCACCTGCCTTGGAATGGGTTCCACGGCCAAAGAAACGGCCAAATATGAGAGCCTATGGGGACAACCGTGGAAATCCATAAAGCTGACGACTTCTAAACAACTTTACCCACTAGCACAATGCATCCCTGAAGAGCAGACAGGCTCACTTTCCTCCCTAGCAGGTCAGCATCACTGAAATAGTTTTATGGAACGAGTAGTCACATGCCCCTCATAAACTGTAGACCTGACTAAGTTTTCTCAAATGCTATGCACAGTTTTTCACTAGAAATAGGCAACAAAAATAAAGATGAAAAAAATCATACTCTGGGGAAAAATATACATTTTCCTTTTCTCTTTTTGTGTTTCCTACATATTGGATCAATTTTTAACATATTCCTACTTTACTCTCTCAGAGATTATTTGGTTATTGATGTTCAAAATAGCCCAGCATCATCATGGTGGTTTAAACAGATTTATTCCTATAAGGTACATTAATAGCCTTTGGGCCAGGCTGGTAGGATATCTTATCAAAAATAATTATGAAGGTCTCAAAGAATTTCATGGTTGCCATGTTTTGAGAGAATAAGAATAATTTTTTTGAGAGCTAGCATCAAAGCGTCTGAAGGAGTAAATTACCTTCAGCCAGGAAAATACCCTGAACTCTGAGGGGAAAGTGATGAGACCAAGGTGCCCCGAAGCTAATGTGGCAACAGAGGACTAAGTTCCTCTCCGGAACGAGGCGCAAGAAGAGGGGAAAGGAGACACAGGGCCGAAGAAAGCTGGTGAGAGCACAAGGGGGGCCTTGGGGAGGAAATAGCCCTGGGTGCCATGGGGAGAAAGAACCCTTGCGACGAGAGCTGAAGACATTCCACTTGAGGTTATCTATATAAACACGCTTGTGTCCCCTGCTCTCAACTGAAGCATAGACCTTGGATTTGTTTCCTTCGGTAGAAATCAACAAAGGGATAATGTCCCACAGAGGGCATCTGTATCATGGTATGCAGAACAGAAACGGCATAAAAACATGTGTGGATTCAGAAAAGGGCAGCTGGAGGCGGTCAAGCAGCTGTAAATCCTCTCCTATGACTTTCATTTCCTCCTCAGAAAGTTGCAGAAACTTGGGAAAGACTTTGGTATTCGAAGTTCAAGCCAAGAGAATGAGTTGGAGATTCCCATTTCGTTTGCACATGTCTAAGTGCTGTCTAATGAGCCCTGGCTGTATAATCAATAAGTGCTCAGTTGCTAACTGAAAGGTCAGTATTCAGAACCCACCAGCAGCCCCATGAGAGAAAACATGTGTTTCTACTTGTGTTAAGAGTTACAGTCTTGAAAACCCTAGGACAGTTCGACTCTGTTCTACAGCATCTCTATGGGTGAGAATTAAATCAGTGGTCAGAAGCTAGCTTAAAATGCGGTGTCTGGCTGTGTTACAGAAGCAAAGAAGACCTTGACTGCCGGCAATTTGCAAGAGTGATTTTTTTTAGCCCCAAAACGAAAGGCCAAACCCAATTCTTTGTCATGTAGAAGGGGTCTTCACAGAAGTTATGGGAAAGTTTCGTGATCTTTCCATTCTATATCCCCTTAAACTTTCTGAAGCCCCCTTCTGTACAAGGGTAATTCAACACACATTGCAACAAAGTCATAGACACCAAAATATCAAAATGTGAAGCTACCATTTCTCAGCACATCCTCCAGCTAGGTCTGTAAACTTGGGAAGGCAGTGTTTGCATATCTCTGACCTTTTTCCAAATAACTCTGTGCTCTTCGATCTACACCAAGTCAAAATAGTAGTTTGGGCCTTCTCACTAGACCCAAACAGTGTTCCTTTTCAATGGTCTTTGAGTTGGGGGATAAAATAAAGCTAAAAGGAGCAAGATCAAGACCATAGATTGGCTGGGTAAGGTATGCCAATGAACATCTCATATGACAAGCCTTATTATTTCTGAAGAAGGAGATGCATTATGATGATGAAAATACTCTGATGATGAAAATTCTCTGATGATGCAACTTTCCTGGCCTTTTCCTCACTAATTCAGTTTTTCATTTTCTTAAAAAGTTTTTGATAGTCAAAAATTATTACCCTCTGTCTTTTGAGAATTTTAGAATTTCAAAAAATCAAATAGCCATCGCCTTCTGAAGTGAGCACTCTGCCTGGAATTTCACTGGATTAACAGATCCCCTCAGAAAGCACTATTTTTAATGAACCATTCTTTCTGGTTCAAACTGGTGAATCCAAGACTCATCCCTAGTTACATTTTATTTCATAACGTTATTTTCATTAGCTTCAATCTTGCTTAAAAGATCAAGGGGATGATCCAAACATTGAGGTAACTCAGCCTCCTATAACACCTTTGGACCCATCCAGTGCTTGCTGAGGACAAGATGTTTGCTTCAAGTTGAAAATGCCACGCCAGGGGAGATCCCAAATTTAGGGGCCAATGGTAATTCTATGGTCTTCTCCCACCAGTCTCTAGAGACTGGAGTTTCTAAACTCCCGTCATAGTTTCTTCCTCCATCATAGTTGACCTCTTCCCAATCTTGGTTCATCTTCAAGGTCTTTCTGACCTTAGGTGTTTGATCTAGCTAAAAACTGTTACTTTGTGTGAGAGAGCATTCCCGTAAGTTTGTTGCAAAGCTTCAGTGATTTGGGATGCTGTCTACTTGGGTTTTATCAAAAAATTTTATATTAGCCCTGACCTCAAAGCATTTTTTTCCTATAGCACAAAAAGTACATTTTAAAATCACCCTACTGAGACTAAGACAAATGTACTACTGAGAGATGTTGTTTGTAGCTATCCACTTAACCCCAGAGGCATGTTTGAACACATTTTATTTAGAATAAACATATGCACATATTAACTGGAGAGACCAGGAACAAAACTTTTTTACTTACCTTTGATTTATGTATTATAACAATACCTAATCATGTTCCAAGTATTCTAGATATTGTATCTCAAGTTACAAGCATCCAGTGCTGTCATAGTAGTATTAGTAATAGTTTTATTTTGCAGAACCAGAATCTAAAACTGAGAAAGGTTAAAGAAAGGAGAAGCTGATACAGCTGGTAAGTATCAGGACTGAAATTCTTCTGAATCTGGTTGAAATTTCTGGCTGGTCCAGATTCATCGACTGCTACAATAATTTTTAAACTAACAAGACAGCAAAATTTTACTTGTGTGTGAGACTCATTATACTGCTCAATGATTTCCCCATGCTGTTGATCACTTTTCTTTAGAGTGGACACAAATGTGTATCTCCTCCAAATGGTTGGCCAGGTAACTGTCTTCGAAGTATCTTGGCATAGAGCTGCCAAGAGCTGCATAAGTGTGTTGAAATAATTCAGTTGGTATTCTGTTCATTCTGGGAGCCTATTTCTCACTAATTCTTTTAGTGCAGCATGTATTTTTTTCAGTATCATCAGTTCTTCATCAGATGCTTCCTCTTGAAATGTTGAATAGTGACACGTTCTTTTTTTAAAAAATCATTTTATTGAGGCTCATACAACTCTTATCACAATCCATACACATCCATTGTGTCAAACACATGTGTATGTTTGTTGCCATCATTTTCAAAAACAGCTTCTTTCCACATGAGTCCTTGGTATTGGCTTCTCATTCCCCTTTCCCCCACCTTTCTTCCCTCCTGAACCCTTGATGATTTATATTTTTCATGTCTTACACTGACTGATGTCTCTCTTCACCCACTTTTCTGTTGTCTATCCCCCAGGGAGGGGTTATACATAGATCATTTGGATTGGTTCTGATTTACCTTGAATTTATGTAGTCTCATACATCTCATAAAGTAAAATAGAATGTGTCCTGTATAAATGGACTACTTTAGTGTAATTATGTCTCACACACACACACACACACACACACACACACACCTTCTCCTTACCCTTCTGATATGGCTACTGTCAATATTGGTCCTGTGGGGTTTATCTGTCCTGGATTCCCTGTTTTTCCAGCTATTCTCTGTACCCATGTACATGCTCTGGTCTAGCCAGATTTGTAAGGTAGAGTATGGGTAATGATAGTTGGAGTGGGGGGAAGCATTAAGAATTAGAGGAAAATCATATGCTTCATCAGTGCTGTCTGCACCCTGACTGGCTCATCTCCTCCCCACATCCCTTCTGTAAGGGGACGTCCAATTGCCTACAGATGGGCTTTGTCTCTCCACTCTGCACTCCCTTCATTCACAATGACATGATTTTTTGTTCTGGGTCTTTGATGTCTGGTACCTGATCCTGTCGACACCTCCTGAGCACACAGGCTGGTGTGCTTCTTCCATGTGGACTTTGTTGCTTCTCAGCTGGATGGCCACTTGTTTATCTTCAACCCTTTAAGACCCCAGACATTATATCTTTTGATAGCTTGGCACCATCAGCTTTCTTCATTACATTTGCTTATGCATCTGCTTTGTCTTTGGAGATCTTATTGGGACAGTGAGCAACATGGAATGCCAGGTTAATAGAGCAGAGTGTTCTTGCACTGAGGGGATACTTAAGTAGAGGCCCAATGTCCATCTGGTACCTTAATACTAGACCTATAAATACATTTACATAGACCGATTTCACCATCATCATATATAAATAAATTTACATATATACATGCCTGTATTTAGACTTCTATTAATGGCCCTTTGACTCGCAGTTCTTTCAGGATCTTTTTTTTTTTTTTTTGTAGCTACCTTGGAAATTTCTACACAATCATGCTGTCCTTAAACCAGCCTCTTTTGGTTTTTCCTTTCTAATGTATACACCATTATTTCTTGTGCTTGCTTTACTGTGATTTGCACTTATTTCATCTTCTCAGGAACCAGAATATACTATATACACATTCACTGAATAATTCAGTCTCTTTGTCTATATAATAAGAATGACCCTGTGGGTCATGACCCTTTGAAGCGGGGAGGTTTGAAAAACCCTTTCACAGGGGTCACCTGATTCATAACAGCAGCAAAATTACAGGTATGAAGTAGCCATGAAAATAATTTTATGGTGGGGGAGGTCGCCATAATATGAGGAACTGTATTAAAGGGTCACAGCGTTAGAAAGGTGGGGACCCACTGGGCTAGAGTTTGTGGAAAACAAAGGAGATAATGCATGGAAGGGACTTAGTTCTTGTAACATTGCCATATGTCCAATAAATACTAGCTACTGTTATTAACTAAAGTATCTCATTGTATCAGAGCTGAATGGGGGGGGAAGAAATCTTTGAAAATAACGGAGAAATTGATAGTACAATCTGAAAAAAATAAAAATAAATAACATGCCTCCTCGTGACATAATTACACTGAAGTTGTCCATTTATACAGGATACCGTCCATTTTAATTGATGAGATTTTAAAATTATGTGAGTAGCATGCCATGCAGCAACTTTGGTTATGGCAATAGCAGTGTGCTGCTGTGAGATTCCCCATGCTTAACTACATAATGCAAAGCATTGGAGACTTTATTCCTTTTTGGTTAACTAGAAGAAGCCATAGAAGCGAAAGTCTCCCCTGCGTGTCACATCCCTCCTGTGTGTCACCTCCTGAATGCAGATGTGCCATGGATGGAGATGGGGGTGGGGGTGGAAAGATCTTTATACTCTCTCTCTCTCTTTGTACCTCATTCTTTCCATCTCTGAGATAAGCTAACATAGTCATTACCTTTGGTGCATAATTCATCCATCAATCCCAGAGTCAACATTCTTAAGGTATGAATAATTTTATCATTTCTATATTAATCATGTAATGCCTGTTAAGTGTTATTTAATGTGTTACAGGTCAGTGCTAATAGTGTATAAGTGGGTGGTAGAGATTTGGAAATGACTCCAGACCTTCCACTTTATTCATTCTTAAAGAAAGAATTGCCCTTTATGTGTCTTTTGGCTTTAAGTTGCATTTGCCTGGAATGTCACTTTGACATACAATGTGGCTCTCTTTCCTGGGGTACATTACGACACCAACAGCCTATATATTCTACCCAACAGCACTGAAGCAAAGGAGAGTGATGCATATGCCCAGTCCCACACAGGCCAATTTACTGAGCTTTGGTGACTCATCTAACTGTGGCTATAATATAGTAGGATGAATGAGAATATTTTTAGCCAAACATAGTTTGGTTCAAGTCCCGTGTAACCTATTTTTTATGTATGCAATCCTGTGTAAGTGTCTTGACATTACTGAACCTCAATTTCCTCGCCTGTTAAAAAGAAATTACTTTTATTCGATGAAAAGGACTTTTTAGATGGTTAAAAATACCATCCATAGGATGCATGCCTGCAGAATGGACATTCTGTGTGCATAATTAGGAGCCCTGGTGGCATGGAGGCTAGGAGCTGACTAACGGTTCAAAACCACCGGTTGCTACGCAGCAGAAAGATGAGGCTTTCTACTCCCACATGGAGTTGAAGTCTCAGAAACCTAGAAGGGAAGTTCTGCCTTGTGCTGTAGGGCTGTTGTGAGATGGGATTGACTCGATGGCAATGAGTCTGGGATTTCGGCAGGGAGGGAGGTGTACATAAATATATTGATCAAGGTCATCCAGTATCATCTGGAGATGCTCATTCATACTCAATTTTCAGAGAGTGTTGAAGACTGATCGATTGCTTCAGCTCATGTTGGCAATCATTGCATCCTTGTTTTTAATGACAATCCATGCTGAGGTTTAATTTCCAATGAACCTCGGTGAAAAGCAGAGACCTCTTGTACTGGTAAAGGTCTTGTTAATGTTTCGCTAACAAGGTGTGTTAGTCTGGGTAGACTAGAGAACAAATTTCATAGGCATGCATATGGATATAAGGAAAAGGGTTATATACAAGAAGAACAGGACATTCAGCCTAGTCCAGTTCAAAGCCATAAGTCCAATATTAACCCATATGCCCGAAATCAGTCTACAAAGTCTCCTTCTGACTCATGAAGTCATAGGTCAGTGGGTGCAGAATCCTGGCACTGGTAGGGCTCTCCACATGGCTCCTCTCTTCCAGGGCTCAGGGTCTATCAAGAGTGGAAGCAACCCATTGCTGGCTGAGGTCTCCATGTGGCCCGCCCCAGCATCAGAAGTCTGGCTCCATCAGGGTAAAGCCATGTGGTCTCTCCGCCGGCTCCTCCAGCTTCTCGGATGCTGCCATCTTGTCTTGTCTGTGATTCATCATCTCTGAGACTAACTCCCAACAACTGGGAAGATAGCTTCTCATCTCCATCCAGGAAATATCACGAGATTTCCCAGTCATTTCAGGAGAAAGCCATGCCCACACAGAGGCCTAATTGGCTACTCAATGGCTGTCTCCAGATTAACAGGGTAGACTCCACCCCTACATCTCAATCATGAAATTAACATAAGCACATGACTGCCACACAAGGGCAGCTCAGTGTTCAGAAGATAATTATTTTAAGTAGATTCACTGCAGTGAAGGGGCCTTGCACCTTCCATAAGTTCTGGATGCTTTGACTTGACTGTACTGCTTCCGGTCTCCTCCAAGGAGAACCACGGGAGAGCTGGGACTTTTCTCTGGCAGGAGCTTATGTTGTGCCCTCGACTGACCTCACTTTACAAAGAGCCAAGTACTGCCCCTTACATTTGTGGGCCTTTTTTAAGAATGAGGACTATAAAAATAGCTACTAGACACAGGGTGAGCACTTCCCACCTGCCTGGTCTCTGCTCAGCACTTCGGCAACATTATCTCCTATAATCCTTCTGACACTTCTCTTCGATGGGCCATTTACAAGTGAGGAGCCTTAAATAACTTACCCAAGGACACAGAATGAATACATTGCAGAGCAAGAGCTCAAGCCTAGCTCTAACTGACTCGCTAATACTGGTCCTCCCAAAGAGCCCCTTACTTCTTGGTGGTTGGGTCCATTAATCAAAACGGAATATTCTAAAGCTGTGGGGCATCCGTAATATCCAGTCCTCAGACTGTTTATACCAACAATTTATGACCAAGATTAGACCTTTGAAACATGATGCTGGTCAGAAACTGTTAGGGCAATCCAGGGGTTCTTTTCAAATTTGTTCCATCGGCTGATGGAAAGGAGGCATTTACCTGGAAGTTGACTTTTTTCCCTGAAGTTTCCAGCAGTATTTGTCTCAGGGAGAGCTTCATGACACCCAGAGAAAGGACATAAAATGCATCTCCTGCGTTATAGAGTTTCAGAAACAGTTCACCTGAATTACAGAGAATAACGTAGTTACCATATTTTGCAAATACCATACCTACTCATATACTGCATGTGTTGCATGGTATATATAGAAAAGTAGCATGCTTAGGAAAATGAGAGAGGAGACTGTGCAGGTGCCAAAACAAACAAAAACAAGATGGCTTCAAAAAGCTAAGGGAAAATTCCATTATCTTTTCATACCATGTTTCCACAGACTTTTTGAAGTTCCCTCATATGATATGTATTCATTGTTTGAGTAAAGCTATAATATATAAACGAGATTAGAATTTTCATTCACATACTTCTTATAAATGTAGCAGAAGTAGACTCTACGAGTCACAATTGCCTCGGTGGCAGTGTGTGTGTGTGTGTGTGTGTGTGTGCCTCAGACCTTATTCCACAATCTCTTCTAGAAAAGGAGAGTCAACTATAAACAGATGAAGTGACTTCCCAGTGTCACACAACTCTTACATGATAAATCAGTTCTGGAACCTTCTGATGATACATCCACAGAGAAACGATATGGCCCTGAACATTAATTGAAGTAGAAAACCTCAGTATTGGACATAGTTTATGCTGCAAAAAATATACATTTTAGTTGGATTTTGATGTCATGCATTTATCAGTTGAGATACCAATTAAGATCTCATTTAATTATGACACAAAGTAGTACAATTGTTTTATAAATCAAGAAGTTCAGGTACAAACTGAGACTTGTCAAGGAATTCGTTCGAAATGAATGACAGGTTTCAGGTTCTGACACAGATACAAATCCTGTTACATAGTCCTTTGGGGGGTTTAATAGCTTTGAGGGGTTGAGTATTAAAATAGCAGCTATAACACTTTGATTTTACTCCATCATGGACTCTTTTGCAGAGAAGCATACAGCACATGTAGCAGGCTCTCATTTCCTGTCTTAGCAAAGAAAAGCAGCATCTGCTATGAAGGTGAACTTTCTATGTACACACAAAGGTTAAGAGAATTATGAAGGGTGATGGCACAAAGCACTCGAAGATTTACATACTTCAAATAGATATGCATTCAATATGCTAATATGCTTAAATGCACAAAAGAATTTAAATATGCTAATGAATTCATCACCTGTTGACAAATCACATTTTATACTCAACGCTGGAGGAGAAATATCTTTCAGGAAATGGCCAGTTCCAGTAAATATGCCAAGTCTGCCTGTAAATAAGAGGTGATGGTGTTCATCAGCACCTCCTCCGCCCTCTCAGCTTCGTCTGCTCTGAGGAATGTGAGTGCTCCAGAGAGGAGCTGTGAGAGGACTGTGACAGGGCAGAAGGAGCTCCAGCTCTCTCCAGGAGGGGAGGGTCCAGGTGGGAAGGCCCAGCACAGGCCTGGTTTCCCTCACTGCTTAACTTTCCTGAAGCTGTCATTCCGTTCAAAAGGAGGTCACAAAACTTGCACGTGAGTGTATCTGGGTGGTGACTCCGAGTGAGCCTATGGGCCTGGGAGAACTGCCTCTGTGAGTTTCCGAGACTATCACTCTTTACAGAAGTAGAAAAGCGCCCCCTTTCTCCCTCAGAGTGCAGCTGGTGGTTTTGAAAGACAGTCTTGAAGTTAGCAGCCCAATGAGTCCCCACGGTGAGTCAGAATCACCTGGCTGGCAGTGAGTTTCAAGCTGGACCGTGAAGGTGGCGTGAGCTTTCGGTGGGGTCAACTGTGGCTCAAAGACCCAACAGCCACAGAAGGAAGCACCGTCTGTCCCTGTGCCGTCCACACAATCCTGGTATGGTGGAGGCCACTGCTGCAGCCACTGTCTGGGCTCTGACGCTGACCCGGATAAAGAACTCCTTGAGTCAGATGAATTGTTCCTCTTAGAGGGAAGTTTACGTTTTAACTATTAGGTGTAATTTCAGAAAGATCTATGTATTTGAGGGTCTAGATTATTATTAGCTTTTAGCTAGTGGATATTTAATAAATCTAATGAATAAATCAATGCAATTGGTTCCTGGCCTATTTTTCTTTTAAAAACAAATAGTAATGATTCACTCTCCTGCGCTATATTGTATTTAAGACGAACTGCACAAAGCACAAATACCACTGTGAAATGGAGTTCTGAAAAATAAACAAGCGGGGTGGGGAGTGGATGATTGTTGTCACGTGAGCAGGCGAGCCCTCCCCAATGTCGATCTCATGACATGTTAGTTTGGAATGATTCCATTGGGATTCAGGGACAACTCATGCCAGCCCTCTTTCGCTTCATGGCTTTGAACATTTAAAAACTCTTTATTCTATATTTCTTAGGATTCACCTGGAACTTTCAAAGCAACCATTTCTATCACTTGTTGTTCTTTAATTTCCATAGGACTAAGAAAATGGATATTTCATCATGACCCTGAAGAGGAAGCGTCAGACTCAGCAGCGTTTTATAAAACATGAAAGCGAGAACGTTTTAGGGTAATATGTTGAAATTATGCGCATTGGAGAGTGACTTGAACAGAGTCACTTGACCGTTGTATACACTAAGACACCATGTCTCAGAGGATCTGAGAATGCAAGTAAAGCAGCCTGAGATAATGAACAAAAGAGTCAGGGTACTTCGAGACCCTCTGATACTTGGCTTTGAGTCCCGGTTCATTGTCTCAATTTCCTCATTGTAAAATGAGGTTCACGTTGGCACTTGTCCTATTGTGCTGTCACGAGTATCTAAGACTATGTGGACAGAACATTTAACCCAAATATGGGTACAGAATACATACTCCACATACAACTAATATATTCTTTTAGGCTGAGTCTGATGTAATGAAAGCAAAGACTCTGTCATGGAGCCAACTCGGACTCTAGCAATCCTCCATATGTTCTCTGAGACGCTAAATCTTTACAGAAGCAGACAGCCTCATCTTTTCCTCATGGAGCAGCTGGTGGGTTTGAACTACTAATCTTGTGATTACTAGTCCAACACTTTAATTCACAGCTCCACTGGGACTCCTTACTAAGTATTATAGGAAGATGAGAAAGCACAGTTAAAGAACTGATGAACAAAACAAAACAAACAAAAAGACCCCCAAAACTCTCAACCTAAAATGGGACTGGACACAAAGAAGATCCTTTGGAATTAACAGACTATAAGAAAGAGAAATTCCCTGATCAGTATTAAAACGGATAACAAAAACAATTTAATTCTGAGCAAGAAGGTTAATTTCTTTCTGCATATGTTGCAGTTACCCCCTCCCCATCAGTTACCCATGGTTTCAATTTCTGTGGTTTCAGTTAGCTGTGATCTACTGTGGGTAACTGAAAATATGAAATGGACAACTGAAGAAATAAATAATTCATAAGTTTTAAGTTACTTGCCATTCTGACCGGGGGCTAAAAATCTGACACCTTCCTGCCTTGCCCAGCCCTGTATGTGAACTGTGTATCTCTTTGTCCAATTTATCAACCCTGTATTTACTAACCACTGAGTAGTCACTTAGTGGACACCTAGGTTATTAGATCAACCATCTAGATACTGATGTGCTTGTGTTCAAGGATCCCTTACTTCCGTTACTCGTGAGCAAGAGAAACAGTGCTGACAGTTTGGCTATGGCAAACAGAAGCCGCAAAGTGCTTTCTAGTCGGAAAGGTGAAAGTTCTCAGTAGGGAAAGACAGAAAGAAAAATTGTACGCTGAGGTTGCTAAGATCACATAGCTTTTATTACAATGTGTGTATATTGCTATAATTGTTCTACTTTTTGATTTATTATTGTTCATCTCTTACTGTGCCTACTTTGTAAATTAAACTTTCTCCAAGGCATGTATATATAAAGGAACCCTGCTGGCACACTGGGTTACAAGTTGGTCTGTTAACCACAAGGTCGTTAGTTTGAACACACAGCCGCTCTCCTGGAGAAAGCAGAGTCTTTCTGCTTCTATAGAGAAGTGCAGTCTCAGAAGTCCACAGCAGCCCTTAGGCTCTATCCTCAACGGTCCTTCTGAGCGGGAATGAGCTCAATGGAAGGGAGTCTGGTTTTGAATTTATGTATGTAGAGGATAACATTCCAGTATAGTGTCTGGTACTATCTCCAGTTTCAGACATCCACTGGGCAGAGCCGCAGAAGGTATCGCTTGGCTCATGGGGGACCACTGCTGTAGCAAAGACAGGAGCATGCTGTCTAACCAAGCATTTTGTGATGAGTTGGGAAAACAAACAAACAAGGAAATCCCCAGCCCCACATTTACCTAGACTTGCCAAGGTCCCTGGAGCACTGGAGGAGGAAGGCGTGTGGAGTAAAGAGGGGAACAGTCAGGTGATGAACTCAGTCCCAAAGCACAGCTCTCAGATGACACACCTCAAGAGGGCCCCTTTCGCCACCAGAGTGAGCAGAAAGGCAAGCGCCACTGTCACTGTAGCTTTTCACTAGCTTGTTTATTTACCCATCAAGAACCATAAGGACCTTTACTGCATAAAATGCCAAGTGTGGTGGTAATTGACATCAAACGATCCATGTCTACCAACAAATAAAAGACTAAAGTAATAAACATAGAGAGATGAGTGTTTAATGACCTTCAACAAATTTTTATTGTAAGATCCATAACAGTTAACTATATACACTGACATTTCTGGCCTGGAGCAGTCTCCGTTTTCAAAGTCAACGGAAAAGACCCAAATCCTGTCCTGTTACAGTGGCTCATGAAAACTGGCTTGAGCGTATCAGCCTGGCACAGACTTGCCCCAATTACCAAGCCCCAGGGACTTCCATAAAACCAGAATTTCCCCACCTTTTAGTACTCCTCGCCACAACACACACACACACACTCTCTCTCTCTCTCTCTCTCTCTCTAACATTCTATAGCTGCAATAAAATACTACACTCAACAGACTTTGGGGACGTATCTACCTAAAACCAATACATCTAGAAGGAGCATAATAAGCACCATCATTCATGATATTCTTGGATTGCCATACTTATTCATACAAGCACGTGGCTATAACATGAATTAAACGGTCATGTTGTTGGTCCTAAGAGATAACTTTACAATAATGTTTCCTTCTATAAAGGGTTTGACTTGTAAGGAGAGCATAATAAAGGAAGGAGAAAGCAATAATCGCCCCTCTGTTGAAATCGCTGTAGCACGACACTAGAAAAACAGCCAGATGTGTTCATTTTCTTTCAGGTCTACTGGCTTATTTCCCTTCAGGTGCCCAAGTCTCCATGGAGGTCCATGGTCTATGGACCAGGGCTTAACTAATGGCTGAGTTTCCAACTCTTGATTTGGGGCACAGGTTTCAAGCACTCATCTAGACCCTCCTCTTCATGCATATGTAAAGGAAGAAGGCTGTCTTTCTTCCTCCCTAGCTCCATCCTCGATCTGAGGCCGAGTTATTATATTACACATTCTGTTCATTGCACTTTAGCTCCTGAGAGAAAGTGTTTGCTTGTTTGTTTGTTGGTAGGGGTTATTATCCTCAAATATAGGCCACAAAATTCAAATCAATAAAAGTTACTTGGGGATGGACAATGGAAAAGTGGGTGAAGGGAAATGTTGGGCAGTATAAGACATAACAAAATAATAATTTATAGATTATCAAGAGTTTATGAGGGTGGTGGAGGAGGAAGGGAGGGGAAAAATGAGGAGCTGATACCAAGGGCTCAAGTAGAAAGAAAATATTTTGAGAATGATGATGGCAACAAATGCACAAATGTGCTTGACACAGTGAGTAGATTGTAGTAAGAATTGTATGAACCCCTAATTTAAAAAAATTAAGGGATTTAGCATTCCATATAGAAAAATGTTTTTTCTATAGTTTTCTCCACAGTTTCCAACATATTCATTCACTCACATCTTAATTTTAAAAAGATTTCAAAAGCTATGCATTCTAAGATGATGACAGCAAGGATTAGCAGAGCAGTCTCACAAGAGAAGATGAACACACCTCTGTAACACACAATAACAAAAATGCAGGTTGAATCATGACAGAAGTTGGGGTGGTGCACAAGCTTTCATGATTCAAGAAAGGCACTCTCCAAATGCTGGGTAAAGCTGAGCTTAAACTCATGGACACCCATTGTGGTAGTCATATGCTTATGTTAATTTTATGTTTGGGATGTAGGGGTGGAGTCTAGCCTGTTAATATGGAGATAGCCATTAAGTAACCAATGAGGCCTCTGTGTGGGCATGGCTTTCTCCTGAGACTTCTGGGAAATCTTGCGATATTTCCCTCGTGAAAATGAGAAGCTATCTTCCCAGTTGTTAGGAGTTAGTCTCAGAGACAATGAAGCACAGATAAGATGAGATGGCAGCGTCTGAGGAACCAGAGAAACCACACGGCTTTGCCCTGATGGAGCTAGACCTCTGAAGCTGGAGAGGCCACGTGGAGACTCCTGCCAACGATGAGTTGCTTCTGCCACCACGGGATGCTATTGATGGACCCTGAGCCCTGGAAGCGAGGATCCATGGGGAGATCCCTGCCCCATGGGGAGCGCCAGGATTCTGCACCCACTGACCTGTGACTTCGTGAGTCAGAAGGAGACTGTATAGGCAGATTTCGGGCATATGGATTAATATCGGACTTATGACTTTGTACTGGACTGGATTGGGATGCTTTCTTAATGTCCTATTTAACTTATATATAAACCTTTTCCTTATATTCATATGCATGTCTATAAATTTATTCCTCTAGTCTACCCGGACTAACACACCCATTATTTTGTCTGGCCAGAATAACATGCTTTTCTAGTACATGCTCCTTCTACTATGTGTTTGTTTATTTTTTTAGCAGTTGCCATATTCTTCTAGGTCTTAACTTCCCAATCACTTCATTCTAAGGTTGACCACACAACCAAATTCCCCTGCCATTTTGACTTGTTCCAGAAGTGGCCCTTGACCCAGATAAAAGTTAGGAAACTCTTTTTTATAGAGGCTCTTATAGCTCTTATAACAATCCATATATCAATTGCATCAAGTATATTTGTACATATGTTGCCATCATTATTTTCTACCCATTTCTTTCCATTTGAGCCCTTGGTACCAGCTCCTCTTTCTCCCCCCTCTTCTCCCCCTCCAACCCTCATGATACCTTGATAAATTATAAATTATCATTATTTTAATATCTTACACTGACTGTTGTTGCCCTTCTTACATATTTTCTGTTGTTTGTCCCCCTGGAGGTGGGGTGGTAGTGGTGGCTATGTGTCAATCATTGCAATTGGTGCCCCCTTCCTCCCCTGCTATGTGTCAATCATTGCAATTGGTGCCCCCTTCCTCCCCTGCTCTCTCCACCTTCCCCCAACCCTCCTGGTATCGCTACTCTAATTTCTGTTCCTGTGGGGTTTATCTGACTGAGATTCTGTGTGTTGTGAGCTCTTATCTGTACCTGTGTATATGCTAGCCCACAGTAAAAGGCAGGACTGGGGTCATGATAGTTGGTGGTTAGGAAGCCTCAAGGAACCAAAGGTTCCTTTGGTGCTATGGTGCGCCCTGGTTGACTCACCACTTCCTAGGGATCCTTTTGTGAGGGGATGTCTCACTGTCTACAGATGGATTTGGGGTCTTTGCACTGACCCTCCTCCCTCCCCACACACACACTCATTCTCAACAAACAATATGCTTTGGGTTTTTGTTTGTGGTCTTCTGATGCCTGTTACCTGATCCCCTTGACACATCATGGTCACACAGACTGGTGTGCTTTTTCCATGTGGACTTGCTGCTTCTCTGCTAGATGACTGCTTGTTTAACTTCTAGCCTTTGAGACCCCATATGCTGTGCCTTTTGATAGCCGGGAACCATCAGCTCCCTTCATCACATTTGCTTCAATGATCTTTCCAGGAGGGTGAGTATCACAGAATGACAGTGTTTTTGCATCAAGGAATATATATATATATATATATACACCAACACCTCTTTTTTATGATTTAATGTATTTACATATCTACACACCTATGTTTCTACCTCTATCCATGGCTTTGCTTCATAGATCTGTTTCCTTTTATCTTCCTCCTGCCTCACAATATGCTCACCCTTCTTCTGCCTCTTAGTAAGTTCTTTCAGCTAGCTTGCTGCTTCTTCAACACCCCAGGGTCTCTATGTCCTCCTCATTGCTGGTTTTTAATTTCCTAGTTGTTCCCCTGTGTATGATGTTGTTTGCTCACTGCTCCCTTCCCCAATCTTCTCCTCCCTACAAGTGCCTCTGGAATCCTTGGTCCTGTCACTTTCTTCTCAAGTTTGCTTCCTATGCCAATCTTATATATGCTAGGCAAACCAATAATGGGGAAAAAAAACAAAAAGAAAATAAAAGTTTGAATAAAAAGAGGGAAAAGAACCAGCAAAAAATGTGTACATAATTTCAGGTCTGCTCACTGGCCTTTATGACTTTCTCCCCACTGGTCCTGAGGGATTCCAGGAACTGCCCCCTCCTAGCCTGAAGTCTATTTAGGGGGATCCTTAGGGGCTTTGTGGTTTTGCTTTGCCCT
This sequence comes from Nesogale talazaci, assembly GCA_004026705.1. Taxonomy (NCBI): domain Eukaryota; kingdom Metazoa; phylum Chordata; class Mammalia; order Afrosoricida; family Tenrecidae; genus Nesogale; species Nesogale talazaci. The sequence continues at coordinate 77,517 of PVJH01007719.1, forward strand.
CATTGCTGATCTGTTATGTTCCCTTCTTAGTTTGTCATGCTATGGGGGGTTCCAGCCAGACTAACTGCCCGCCATATGTTCCCAATATTGTCCTTAGTCACGGTACGCTCCAATAAGGGGACATCATGTCTCCAGCTATTGTCAGTACCCATAGTCCTCCTCTGCACCTTAGCAGCTCCATACAGGGACGTTGGCCCCAGGACTTGGTGTGCTGATACGGAGACCTTCACTCTCTCTTTTTCCTTCATGGTTTGTTTCCATTTAGGCATAGCATGTTTGCCAGTCTCCCCAACCAGTAGGTATAGTGTTATCCTCTGTAGCATGTACTTCTAGGGAGAGGGTCCGTTTGGCTCTGATTGGAGCCGATCCTGTAGCCTTCTCTGTTCATAAGTTGTTCCATGTGGTTATGTTGCCTCAAGGTTTGGTGCACCATGGTGGGGTCTGCATGCACACTCCCAAATCTGTGGAGATATAAGCAATACTCTCCCCCCGGGTGGAGTAGTGCCCTGCTCCCCCAGTACTATCATCTCCCTCTTTCCCCTCTCCTTATCTCTCTCCCCTCCCCGCCATTTCCCCTTCTTTTTATTGCCATAATCTGTACATCCTTGCCTTTGGTCTGCCCCCCACCCAACTGCCAATACCTCAGTCCATATCATGTGAAATAAGTGGATTTTCTTCTAAACCTACTGTTTAGCAAACTCTTCCCAGGGAGATGTGTATCTCGAGACAAGATAGCAAGATGTAGTGTACCTTTGTATCTCTCAGAAGGTGAAAATAAAGAGACAGGTCTAAGCATTGTTGGCTACCATATCTCAGTGAGGGAAAATAACTCGTGACCAGTAAGAGAGACTGATAACAGGCAAAGAGAAGCAATGCAGGGCAGGGAATGGGAACAGTAGGTTTTGGTGGCTTCTAGGACTTTGTTTTCAGATGTTCACATCTCCATTATCTCCATTATACAGACATACATAAAACAAAAAATAATTAGGAAGAGAGGAGTTTTGTGTCTATTGTCTTTGCTTAATAGAATTTATTTCATTTCACATTTACATCATTTAATTTTTACTGATGTCTCTGTTTAACAATCAGCTTGTAAAATTCCTGAAAATTTGGCCATCAAACCTGGAATGAGTTCTATGGTACGAGCATACTCCAGGACCGTGATAACCATCCATGGCCAGATGTGTGCTTTCGTTGAAGTCTTCCAATTTCACACAACCATATCTAACAAAACACTACAGTGTCTACTTTGCATATTATGCTAATCAGTTTTCCTTATTTTATAATCTGAACAAAGCCTCTTTTATTTTATCTTTCTGATATTTTAAATTCTGATGAAAACTAGGATATGTTTGAAGATTTCTATGCCTCCATTTTTTATGGCCAATACAGGGTTGGCCTAATTGGTGAATCACTAAAATATATTTTTCCGTATTGTTATTACTCTTAATTTTTTCTAGGCTCTTTTTTGTGTTACTATTTGATAGAAGTTTCATACTTTTATAAGGTTTTAACAACCTCATTACAATTTGGATGAATTTGCTTGAAATTTTTGCTTTCTCAAAATTCATTCATTCAAGAGTCCTTTCATTCAAGAGCATGGTCTTAATATCTATATTCATTCCTACATCAATACGACTCTGCATTTCTGTTTTTTCAAGTCTTATTTTGCAGTTACAGTCTATCTACACATACAAGGACCTTCAGAAAGTACATGGGGAATGGAATTAAAATATAATTATTTTTTCAAGATGTTTTGAAATTTATCTATATATATGTCAATTTTTATCACTTTCTTCCAGGAAATTTTTATTTTGTGCCTTTTGTTAATAGAATGTTTAATTCCAATGAATTAAACACAATTAGTTAAAAATATAATACCTAAACCAAAAAAAAAAAAAAGCCTACTTCCATCAGTTCAGTTGGACTCAGTTTCCCTATAAATGGTTTTGGAGGCTGTAAATCTTTAAAGGAGCAGACAGCCTCCATTTGCTCCCATAGAGTCTGGACCAGCAGTCTTGTAGTTAGTGGTCATAGTTCTGCCAGAGCTCTTTGCAATACATTGGGTCAATTATACAGACACCTTTTTGAAAGGGCAGGATGGTAGCTTTAATCACTTTTCCAGTTTTCTTACTGATTTTCAGAGTCTTATTTGTTTCTTAGCTGCAAAAAAATCCATTTCACTTTATCTCTAGTGTTCATGCATTTTATTGCTTTCTTCATGGGATTGCATTGGCTAAGATGATCAAGCCATGTTGAATAACAATGGTAAAAATAAACATGCCCTATTTCTCCTTTCTATGAAAATTCCTCTCACTTTTGTCTTCCAATGAATAATTGTTATTTGATAATGTTTTATAATCCTAAATCACAAAGATATTTTTATGTTATCATTGCCTGTGTGTCTTCTAAAAGGATGTATATGGTTGCTCTTTTATTCTTTCAATTGGTTTTTAGTATTGACCGATCCTGTGATGTAGTGGTTACACATTGGACTGTGATCTGAACAATCAACAGTCCGAAACCTGCGCAGTTCTGCGGGAGAAAAACTAGGCCTTCTCCTCCTGGAAGTCCTTGCAGTCTCCAAAACCCACAGGGGCTAACTTTGAGCCAGCACTCCCTAGAGGTCAGTGAGCATGATTTGGTTTTTGTCACTGTCTCAGAAAAAAAAAAAAAAAAAAGGTCAATGTTCAACTATTTCCAGACATGGATATAATGAAGAATCAGTGGTCCTTAAGGAAGAAGTCCAAACTCTACTGAAGGCATTAGTTAAAAAAAAAAAAAAACAAAGCTCCAGGAATTGATGCACTACCAAGTGAAATGCTGCAACAAGCCGATGAAGGCCTGCAAGCGCTCACTCATCTGTAACAATACATTTGGAAGACAGCGAGCTGTACCCGTCCCCAAGAAAATGACACCACAGAATGCACAAACTGCCACGCAATATGATTAATATTTCTTGCATGTGAAATTTTGCTGAAGATAACTCAGATGTGGTTGCTGCAATACATGGACAGGGAGCTGTCAGAAATTCCAGCCTGATTCAGAAGAGGAAACTGAACAAAGGGTATCATTGCTGACATCAGATGGCGCTTGGTTGACAGCAGAGAATATCAGAAAGATGTTTTTACTTGTGTTTTATTCGCTACACAAAGGCATTGGACTGGGTGCATCACAGCTATGGATAATATGGAGAAAAACTGGCATTTCAGAACATTTCATTATGCACATGTGGAGCCTACAACAGAGCAAGGGACCCCTGAGTGGATTGAAATCAGGAAAAGTGAAATCAGGAAATGAGGGCCGTATCTTTCCACCCTACTGATTCAATCTACATACTGAGCAAGTAATCTGAGACTCTGGATTATAAGAAGAGTGCCGCATCAGGATTGGAAGGGGGCATATTGACAACCTGTGCTGGGCAAAGGTCACAATCACGCTTGCTGAAACCCAGGAGAACTTGAAGTACTCTTTGATGAAATCAAGCATTATGGCTTTGCCTGTGGACGGTGACTCCGTATAAAAAAAATAAATTCCAAATCCTCCCAATTGAACCAATAGATGCATGGTGATAAATGAAGAAAATATTGACCTTGTCAAGGATTTCCTCTTGCAAGGGTCAGGCATACAGAAGTCAAGAAGTCAACGGATGCATTCATCGGGCAAATCTGCTGTGCAAAATAATTCTTGAAAAGGTTGAAGAGTAAAGACTGCACATTGAGGACGAAGTTGTGCCTGACCAAAGTCTTGGCATTGTCAATTGCTTCATGCGCAGGTGAAAGTTGCACACTGAACAAGGAAGACCAAAGCAGAATTGATCCGGGGTTAGGGCCCCAGACCCCTGTTCATCAAGTGGCTACAGCTACCTGGATGGATGGCTATGGAAGATCATGACCGAGACAACGCGGATCATCAGAGCAGAGACCCCTACAGAGACATCTTTGAGAGTTACGGGGGTCAGTATGCAGGGCCGTCGCCATCCTCTGGTGGAGGTGTCCACTCCAATGAGTACCGGCCTGCTTCTCTGACACACTACAGGGAGACAGTGGGTGGAGAGACCACCACCATCACAGGAGCCACAGATGCATAGGCAGGATGGATTGCTGGCTCCTTGTGTCCATCAGAAAGAGGGTGCACACCTCCAGCTGCTGGAGGACCCTTTGGAAACATGGAGGTGGGGAGTGGAGAGAGACATAATAAACATGGAACTTGGTACCAACATCTGTTTTCAATGAAGCTAGTGAAAAGGAGATCCTGGTGTAAACTATGCAAGGAGTCTTATAAAGAAGAGTTGGTTTAACTCTTTTAAAATTTCCTGTCAAATGCATCGCTATCATTTTTATGCTTTTGAGAGGAAAATTTAAAACGTGTCTGATTTTGTTTTGCGCTTTTTAATGTTTCTTCCAACCAGTATATGTTAAAGGTCTATTGGGGGTGGGGGGGGGAAGGAAAGAATGGAAGCATTTAAAGAATATGTGAAGAGCCATGGATTGCCAACAGAAGAAAGACATCTCTCTTGGAAGAAGTACGGCCAGAATTCTCCTTAGAATACAGGACAGTGAGGGTTTCCCTCATGAATTTTGGACCTGTTATCAGCAGGGACCAGTCCCTTGAAAGGGACACCAAGCTTAAAAGAGCAGCGAAAACGGGGAAGAAACTCAACAAAATGGAATGACATGGTGGCCCCAATGGTGAGCTCAAATGCAGCGGTAATGGAGAGAGTACTGCAGGATTGGGCAATGTTCACCTCCATGGTCTACAGGGACACTGACTCCAAAGCACCTCCAACCCAACAATTCTCCTTTTACTGCTGAATGTGTCTTTCTCCAAACATGGTGTCATTCTCAGAAGAGGTGCCAAAACATTGATTGGTTTATTGATGAGTTGATCGAAAAATGGGAACCACTGATCTCCTTTCTCCTGGGGAATTGAAAAAAAAATGCCATGAAGGTATTGCACTCCTTAAGATAATTAGGAAAATGAGGTCTCAAAAGCATTTGCTCCAACAGTGAAGAAAGCCAACATGCAATTCCCCAGGGTGTTAAGTCTCAGTTCCGGGGAGAAGGCAACTATGGTTTCTAAGATTATTTTTTAATCCCTTGATTCGATCAATGTGAAGGTGACTACAAAGAGACAGTTGTCAGAAAGTTGGCTGATTCAACTGCTATTTACAAGCAGTGGACGTGATGGACAAAGTAACATCTGAAAAAATGACCCACCATGGCTACTCTGCTGTTGGTGGATGAAATCATAAAGACCTGTGTACAAAAGAGCAAGACATTGTTTGGGGCTGGGCCATCTTCCCACTTGTTCTTCTGTTCGAGCCCTTGCTGCAGCCACGGGGGAGACCTTAGCAGATATTATTGAGTGTGAGAAATTGTTTCCAGGATAATGACATTAGTGGTGAAAATGTCCCATGACAGAGACTGCCTCTGCTTGATCCATTATGAGAGTGTTCTGCTATGCTCTCTCTTACAGGTGATGGCAGTGGATGGTTTTCCTGTCAGTGCTCATTCTTTAGCAGTGGAACCTGAGCCAAGGAAATAAGTCATATCACTGTCCCTCTCAAAATCCAGATGTGTGGTGTTGATTTCGACTTAAGGTAACTCCATATGTGTAGTGTAGACCTGTGTGCCATCGGTTTGTAATGGCTGACTTCTTGGAATTCAATGGCTAGGCCTTTCTTTTGAGGTTTTTCTGGGCTGACGTAGGCCATTGAGTTTTCATTTTGCAACAAAGGGCATTGACTATGTGTACCTCTCCCAAGTTTCCTGCCTTCCCTCAAGCCTTGTCAAAATTTTGACCTCTGTAAGGAAAGATGTCAGGCTTGCCTCTGAAAGACAATTTCTGGTTTTCCAGTTCTTTCAGGCAAGAAACTCTTCCTAATATCAATATTCCAATTCCTCATATTCACCGATAAGTAGTGCTTTATACCTTTCATGTTAAAATTCTCCCTGAGTAGTTCTTATCCTTTCCACGGACCTTCCTTGTTACAAATGAAGCTCACAGTGAAACCACCACCCATAATCCAATTCTCTGAGTTTCAATTCAGCAAGACTTTGTCAGGCACCTACTATATGCCAGGTATCAAAGCATATGCTGGAGTGTGAGAGAAGAAGGAAAGAGGCAGCAAGATGAATCAGACATTGGTCCTGCCCTTGAGAAGCATCTAGATTACCTGAGAAGCAAGCACGAGAAGCATAAAATTATTCCCTAAGGGTACTTTCCGTGGGTTGTGCCTTCAAAAATGACAGTCTCACATATGGAAGAATATTACTTGCAAACACAGAATACAAAGAATTTCACACTACTTGATGTTTATATAGCTCATTTCCCAAGAAAATAAAAGTGAATTATACATCTTCCCTTCGATATTCACACACACCCTAACTGGCCGAACTCCTGCTTCCCTTCAGAAACACACACACACACACACACACACAGCCTTTATTGACTTCAAAGGGAGTTGGGTGCATAAAGCATAGACCTGGAGAGGCTGACATGCGTATACATTTTTATTAGTCTCAGAACACTTCTCTGAGCCGGGGAGACAGGAAATACTGCTACAGCCATTTTAAGGCAAAGAATTGGACACAAAGGTTAATCAACGCTCACCAAATCGAAATGGTCCCTGGAAGCTGGGTACCACGAGGAAAGGACTGGGCTCTGGAATCAGATTGTGGGACTGGGTTACAGGCCTTGGCCTTGTACACCAGCATGAAAGACCGCAAGCAATTTCCTTTCCCTCCCGTGGTTTCTTCATGGGGTAAAAGCAAACAGCAAACCATTGTCTGAGACGCACTGCTATTTTATAGAGTTGTTTCATGTATGCATGGGCATTGTACAGTTGTTAAACCTCCATTCAGAAAAATTAACGTTCTGAATTCTCACATTGGTATTCTTTAACGATTAGTGTATATCATACTTGTAGTTTATTAAGAAATGTGAAAAACTAAGTGGGCATGCAGTTTTATCTAATTACTAAGGTTTTGCTCATTCAAAGCAGATTGGAAAAAACTGTAATGTTAAATAAAATATTAAATAAAAGGACCCAAATGATTTTCTTCCTTATAAAATAAAAGGCAATCAGGTGCCGCAGAGTCAGCTCCAGCTCAGGGTCGCTCCTCCAGGATGCAAACAGGGCTGTGCTTGAGAGGGTTTTCAATGGCTCATTGCTCTAACGGAGACCACCAGGCCTTGCTTGTGAGACACTTCTGTATGGACTCGAATCACTAGTCTTTGGGTTAACAGCCAACTACATTAACCATTTACACCAGTCAGGGTCTTCATCTTTGTTAATGTGTGGGATAAAAATTACACCCACCACATAAAGCTGTTTGGAGCATTAAATATTGCCTATGTCCTCCAGAGATGTCCCTCTGTCCATCAATAGAAGGATGGGTGCAAAGTGGTTACTAAACAGAGTGCATTGGAGAGATGAGTACAGAAGATCAAAAGGAAAAGCCTGCCTGGAACAGTTATCGCCTTGTCAGTTGATTCCCCACTCGGATGTGCATTGTACCCGATCTGATTTTCAACAGCTCTGATCTGTCGTTTTTGTTTGTTCACACTGGGGCTTATCTCAGAGGCGTTATGTCATTGAGGGTCACCCTCTTGAATACAAAACCCAGGATTGATGAACCTACAGGGGCATCAAGTAAAGCGAGGGTTCCAGCAGTGGCAGTGAGAATGTCAAAGGGAGTTCAGGAAGGAAAAGAATGTTTTGAGATTGTGGTAGCAATTGTTCAATACTACTCGTGATTAAACTATGGAATGATATAGTATCTGTATTAACTCCTGATAAGATGGTCTTGAAAATAAATAAAAGAAGCTTATAACTAAAAATAAATAAATGCTGCTTATCATATAGTCATCACTCAGGAATTATCTTTAAATAGCATTCTGGTACCATGTCATGCTAGTTAGTTCCAATCTTCTACATAAGTGTCAGATTTAGATCAGAGTTAATTTAGCAACGAAAATGCAGCAAACATGACAGAAGTCACCGTTAAAACCTCCCACCAAATTCAAACCAGAACTAGATCCAAACTAGGTCAGGGAACCTCAAACTAAATCGGGTTCCTCCACCCCCGTTGAATGCCCTTCTTTTCATTCTCCTGACTGTCCAGGACTAAAACTTGCTTCAGCTGAATTTCTCTGTTTCCACAGTGGTGCTGCTGCTTCTTGATGACAGAATCACAGAGAGGACATAGAGCTGGAGAAGGTCCATTTCACCCTAGTTAGATTTTGGGGCAATTTCCAAAGAGACCCTGCATGCAAGTGTTGAGTAAAGAAAAACATCTCATTCTTATGGCTAAGCTGTAAATATTTTCTATACCTAAGTCATATTGTCAGGTCACCCTTAAACTTCAGTTAGTTTCATATGGGGGTCTATCATTATATATAGCCCTGCTTAGAAGCTACATTCCAAAAAACACATGTGCAAAAACCCAAACCCCACACCTACTACCATCGAGGCGATTCTGACCTATAACACCCAATAGAACAGAGGAGAATTGGCTCCAAAGATTTTCAAAGGCTGTGAACCTTTTACGGAAGCAGATTGCCACATCTTCCTCTGGCAGATGGGTTCGAACTACCGACCTTTGGGTTAGCAGATGAGCACGTGAACACTATTCCACAAGGGATTTCTTCATGTCTACACAAAATAAGTGTAAATTTAAAACTTTTATCTGTAAACACTTGCTTTCCATCTCAAACATGCAAGACCTATCAAATGTATATTATAAAGTCATTGTGATGCGACGGGATCGATAACATTAGTGAAAAATCCCTAATGTACACTCTCCTCCTCTAAATGCCTACCTCAATCTCTACTATCTGAAGGTGAATGGTCTTCAGTGGTATAAATAGTTCACCTGCTCAGAGGACTACTGATCAGGAGTCCATGCAGAGGTCCCTCAGAAGAAATGCTTGGAGATTTACTTCTAAAAAGTACGTATTGAGCACAACCACTGAAAACTCAATGGGTCACCATCATTGCCCATCAGCTCAGCAACAACCAGCTTAATGCCCATCAACCTGAATCATGCTCTGTTGTAATCATGTGTCTGCTTGCATACAGTCATAAACATGCCCTACTAAACCCAACCTTACTGTCATAAGTCCCAGACTGAACGCAACTGGTGTGAGCCATTAACTCCAGACTAATTATGAATTCAGGTGACTTTCTCAAAATCACACAGATAATGTTAGTTCATGCATCTGCCTCCTTAGAATGGGTTAAGCAATGCTATCCAAGGCCAGTTCTAGATGAAATGACTTGACATCTATCCAATTGATAATGCACCAGACATGGACGGTGCCATGTGAAGAACATACACAATGATATGATTTATGTTTTCAAGTGGCTTAAAGGTAGATGGAGCCATTGGCAATCTCCGCTCTTCTGATTCTCTTGGCCACCCTTGTCTGGGAGTTGCCCGTGGATTTTTTTTCTTCTGCAGACGTGAAATGGGCTCAAGTTTCTGCCTAATGTGGAGAATATGTGCGTGGAAGACATTTCCTTTTCTGATCTCTCATTGACAGTTTGCAGTTAGTCTTAAAAAAAACAAAAACAAAAAATAAAATCACACAATCCATTGCCATCAAGTTGATTCTGATTCATAAAAGCCATATATCGGGTTTTTGAGATCATTACACCTTTACCGGGTCCACCAGGCTTATCTTCTTCCTGCAGGTAAAATCAAGGGGACTGGAAAACTCAGTCAGGGGAACAGCAGCTTGCCATTAGAACCCAGGAAAATATACCCTCCTTGGTCCTTGGGAGTTGCAAATAGTAGTGCCCTTGACTGCCAACCCAAAGGTCAGGGTGTGAGTCCACCCAGAGATGCTCAGAAGAAATAGGTGGCAATCTACAGCATGAGCTGTGGAACACCCTCTGGAGCTCAGGTCCACACGGACCCACGTGGGGTAGTCATGAGTTTGAATGGACTTGACAACAACGAGTTTGGTTGGTGAAGAGAATCACCAGTTGACCGATAGAAGACAACTGCAACTGTGAAGGATCCCCACCCAGATGGAGGAAGAGGGTCGAGAGGGACAGAAAGCTTCCTGCAGGAAGCAGTAGCAGCCCGTGCCTGGAGGTCTGGTCATGCTCCAAGAGAGCTGCTCTGGGTGAGGCAGCAGGAACAAAGGGAGGTCCAGACCGTTTCCGTGGGAGCCAGACGCAATGTGTTAGGGAGGCAGAGAAGTTGACTCCTTCACTGTCCTGCCTGGCGCAGCCTTGGGCACCTTACGAGCTTCAGCTCTTCATCTGCTCCCAGTATTGATCTGCTCATAGAAAAGGGCGTATCCATCCCCTGTAGGGATCACAAGCTGATTGTGGTCAAGCAGATTTCAGCTGACAACAAGTCCATGCGTATCAGAATAAAACTGCAGGGGTTTTGATGGCTGCTGAATCAGAAGCAGATTGCCAGACCTTTCTTCTAGGTGCCTCTGGGCAGAGTTGAGCCTCCACTCTGGGCGAGCAGCCAACGGGATCATCCATTTACACCACCCAGGGATTCCTCTTTAGAGAGTATGTAGGAGTAATTTTGAATGTTTGCTTTAAAGGGTATTTATATTTCTATAGGCATCCCTCTTCATCATGGTACTCAAGCCCTCTGCCATCCCATTGATGCTGACTCTCAATTTACACAATGGTAAATCTTTACTGGAGCCAACAGTCTCATCTTTCTCCCTTGGAGTGACAGCTAGGTTTGAACTGCTGACCACGAGACCATGATGTTATGAGTCCAATGCTTACCCAACAGAGCCACCAGGGCTCCTTATCAATCATACTAAGAATGGTAATTGCTAACCATTAAGAGATTTCTCCTGAGCTTCAGCCGCTCCCAATAATGGCCTATAATTTGACTACTCTCCTGAAGTCTTCTCTTACACAGACACCCACTCCGTGCAGTGTTGTTGGGTGCCACTAAGTCAGAGAGACCCAACACTTCCTGGTCCTGCACCAGCCTCACTATGGTTCTTATGTGTGAGTCCACTGTTGGAGTCACGCTGTCAATCTAGCCCTCTGCGGGTCTTCCTCTTGGTCAGCACCTTCCTACTCTACCAAGCATGTCATCCTTTTTCGAGGAACTAGTCTCTACTGATAACATGTCCAAAGTATGTGAGATGGTGTCTTGCCATTCTGACATCGAAGGAGGATTCTGATTGTACTTTCTTTTTTTAAAAAAATAACTTTATTGGGCCCTCTTCCAGCTCTTACAACATTTGATATATCATCTGTATCAAGCACATTTGCACACATGTTGCCACATTCGTTTCCAAACATTTTCCACTTGAGTCCTTGATATAAGCTCCTCTTTTCCTGCCCCCCCCCTTTCAATTAATCATTTTTTGGGGGACTCATACACCTCCCCTTCATGATTCAAACATACATCAACTGTATGCAGACCACATTTGCACACTTGTTGCCATCATCACTTTCCAAACATCCTCCCTGCACTTAGGCCCTCAGTACCAGCTCCCCATATTTCCCTTCCGCCCATCCCCCTCCCCATAAACCCTTAATAATTTACAAATTGTTAATTCTTTTACAAATTGTACACTATCCAACGTGTCCCTTCACTCACTTCCCTGTTGTCCATGCCCCAGAGAGGAGGTTCTATGAAGATCCCTGAAATTGGTTCCCCCTTTCTACTCCACCCTCCCTCCACCCTCCCAGTATCGGATCGTACTTTCTCTAAGAAAGAGTCATTTGTTTTTCTGGCTGCCTAGGGTACTTTCGATATTCTTCACCAGCACCACAATTCACATGCATCAGTTCTTCTACCTTTTTCTTTATTCTATGTCAGTGGTTCTCAAATTGTGAGTTACAACTTTTTGGGGGGTTGACCAATGCTTTCAGAGGAGTTTCCCAATTCATAACAATAGCAAAATGACAGTTGTGAAGTAGCAACGAAAATAGTTTTATGATTGGGGGTGGTGTCATTACAACATGAGGAACTGTATGAAAGGGTGGCGGTATTAGGCAGTGGAGAATGACTGTTCTGTGTCCAGTGTTCACATGCATATGAGGCCATTGGGGGAGGCACATTTTGGTCCTCACAGTGACAGACAATGTTAAGCAGCAGAGTTACCAAGCACAAGACATCATTTGATATCTTGACTGCTGTCTCCATGGGCATTGATTGTGAAACCAAACGAGATGACAACTTGACAATTTCCATCTTTTTCTTATTATCAAAGTTTCCAAGCTGAGATAAAGTAAGTAAAAGTTATAAAGAAATTACTTAAAGATCTGTTCATCAAGGTCAATTCCCTCCTCCTGGCTCCCCACCAAAACGCTGTAGCATTTTCTTTTCTTCTTTTATTAAATCATTTTACTGGGGCCTCGTCCTGCTCTCATCACAATCCACACAGACATACATTGTGTCAAGTACTTTTGTACATTTTTTCCCTCATCTTTCTCAAAACATTTTCTATTTGAACCCCTGATATCTGCTTATTTTTCCCCTCCCTCACGACTCCACCTCCCCCATGAATCCTTGAAAATTTATGATTGTTATTGTCATACCTTACACCATCCAACATCTCCCTTCACCCACTTCTCTACTGTCCATCCCCCAGGGAGGAGGTTATATATTGATCCTTGCAATCTGTCCCCCTTTCTACCCCACTTTCTCTCCACCCTCCCAGCATAGCCCATCCCACCACTGGTCCTGAAGAGTTCTTCTGTCTTGGATTTCCTGTGTTTTCAGTACCTATATACACCAGTGTACATCCTCTGGTTCAGCCAGATTTGTAAGGTAGAATTGGGAGCATGATGGTAGTGGGCAGGAAACATTTAAGAACTAGAGAAACATTGTGTGTGTCATCGTTGCGACACTGCACCCTGCCTGCCTCGTCCCCTCCTTGAGAGTCTTCTGTGAGGGAATGCCAGCTGCCTACAGATGAACTTTGGGTCCCCACTCTGCACTACCCCTCATTCACAATGATATGGTTTTTTGTTCCTTCATGTCTGATAGCTGATCTCC